>JAUTXX010004534.1:0-10116 GCA_032273605.1 Panulirus laevicauda
CGAAAAAAAGGAACAGAGAAGGGGGCCAGGTGAGGATATGCCCTCAAAGACCCAGTCCTCTGTTCTTAACGCTACCTTGCTAACGCGGGAAACGGCGAATAGTTAAAAAAAAGAAAAAAAAAAAATGTTACTTGAATTTTGGCATCAGTAACTACATTTTGAATTTCATGGGTTTTATAAGGTGCATAAAGACTCTTGACTTCACTTATGCACATCCTCAGCCTTTATTTAGTGTTTCAACATGAAACAAAGATTTCCATGCTCGTATAGTTTCCTCCAAGTTTTTTACTGTGAAATAGATTTATACATCACATGAGACATGGGTTTTATTTACACCACCATCCAAACAGATTGCTTCCATTGCATCTCAAGTCAATCCCCTCTAATCTTTTGAAGTACCTTTGGTTCTAATAAACTTTCTCAGTTCATCCATCTTTTAATTCTATGATCATCCTCTTCCATTTATATTTTCAAGTATACTGTTACCTGCTTTCTTGACCTATCATCAGTCATATGTTCTACAGAACCTTATTTCCATGTATTTGCTCTTCTAATCTTTAACACGCCTTGTAACCTCAGCATTTTTTCCTTGGTTAGTTCATGTTTGTTTTAAAATGTGTTAGGTTATTGTAGAAATCTTTTAGATTTAATCTGCAGGACATGTAGTTTCATTCTGTAGCTACAGAAGAAAAAGGAAAACTATGGACAGTAAACCTGGAAAGAATTGCATCTTACATCACTGTTATAATCATATGTTATTCAAAACTACATAGCTTTGTGTTTAATGACTGATTTTTACTTTATGCTCTGTAGGTGCCAAATGAATTTTTATGATGTCCAGAAAAGTAACAAGCAAAGAAATATGCACACAGAAAAAGAAAAACATAAATGCACTGACAGTGAATGTGTATTGGTAAATGTTACACTAAAAATTGCAGTTGTAAAAAAAGAAAGATCTAGATGCAATAAACAAAATGTATTACAGTAAACCATAACCCTTAAATGCAAGGAGTCATCATTTGAGCTCTAGTTTTCATGGGCTCATTTTTAATAGCCCACCAATATTTTGATATTTCTATAGCTGCTGAATGAAGTTAAGGTGGATAGGAAGTTAAATGTGAAGGTTGTGAAGAGGGGTAGGTCTGCAGTTGGTTGAAGGGATAGTGGGAGGCTAGTGAGTTGCTGTTTGCAGATGACAGCTCTGATGGCAGACTGATATTAGAAACTGTAGAACTGCTGTTTGGGTTTAGGAGAGTACATGAAAGGAGGGAGTTGAGAGATAATATGAATAAAAGTATGGTAATAAGGGGTATTGGGAGAGAGACAGATATGATTGAGTGTAAGTTTAAATGGAGTGAACCTGGAGGAAGTATGGTGTTTTACTCGGGTGGACATGGTAGTGGATAGAATTATGAGAAACTGAAGTTAACTATAGGGTGGGTGAGTGGGCAAAGATTTTGGGTACACTGAGGAGTGTGTGGAAAGAGGTTGCTGTTTTTGAAATCAAAGAAGAATGTGCTGAAATGGTTAAGACATCTAGAAAGGATTAGTAAGGAGAAGCTATTAAGTTTGGTATACATGTCAAAAGTACGGGGAAACAGGAGGAGGGGAAGAATGAGGATGAAATGGCAGGATTGATTGAAAGATGCTATGAGTTATTGGAGGAATGTTTGAAGTGTGTATGGGACAGAACGATCTGTCAGTCTTTCCTCACGCATTCATTCCATATGTCCAAACCATTTCAACACACCCTCATCTGCTCTCTCAGCCATACTCTTGTTATTACCACACAACTATCTAACCCTTACATTACTTACTCCATCAACCACCTCACACCACATAGTGTCTTAAAACATTTCATTTACAACATATCCACCCTCCTCCTTACCCTATGTACAGCTCATGCCTCACAACCATATAATATGGTTGTTGTTGTTGGAACTCCTATTCCTTCAACCATACTCATTTAAAACCTTATGTATTGTTGTTAAGGATTGCATATCCACTCGCCCTTCTTCCCTCTTAAAACATGATTCCTCTTTGTATTTTGTTTGAAATACCTCAAGCCCATTATAGTACATTCAGAATCAGTGGACTCTTTGGGTTCATGTGCCTATCATTAGGGCATGTGTGTCTTTATACTGTATGCCTAATACTTTCTACTGTGATCATAAGTCACCAGTATTAGATGGTAGATACTGAAAGAGATTGCTTGCATATAGTCTAAATAGGTGAGGGATTCTACATTCCTGTATCGCCTAGTTATTGAATTTATTACCACCTTAATTTGTTGCTGTATTCTTGATGTACCCTAATTTCCGCAGGATGAACGTGGCCATTGCCAGTGCCCTGTATTAAGAATGTATGTTTGTCCTCTCTGCAGTGCTACTGGTGATGCAGCTCACACACTGAAGTATTGTCCTCGTAACACTGTGACCCATGGAGACCCAATATCAGCAGGTCTTCCACCTGGTAAAGTCACCAGTTGGAGGGAAGTAGCAAATAGAATGATGGGTCGTTATAATGCTAATTATTGATTCAACTTGTGTCATGAGAGATGTATTGTTCAGTATTCCATGTACCTTAATATTTTCTACATTTCATGATGTAGGCATTAAGATGATTTTATACTGCACATGTTATCTCTGTAGATTCAAGATGCATTAGAAAGGATGTACACTATTTAAAAGACTAGTTTTGATACTCTACTTACGTTTGATGGATATTTAATTGTATGTTTGGATTTCTGCAGTGTCATTTGTTTGTAAAGCAGGTTTTATATGATGAATATTGAACGTAGTTTTAAACCCCAGAAATTTGGGAACCAGGGTAGGCTTCAGGTATATAGAGTTTCACTTGAAAGGTATAGTGATTGATGATTAGTGCAGTTGAGTTTATTTTCATGTAGAGAGCATCCCCCATAAGGTGCCTTATTAACAAAGTGCATACCTTGGTCTTCTTGGAAAAATGGAACTGAAGGAGGTGGCTATTAATTGTAATACATAATAGATAAATTTGCATTTTTTCATATATAGATATTACAAACATGTTTTTACTTAATTTTTGCATATCCTCAATATTCATTCTTTATTGATTTTATTATATAACACATTAGATATTTAATTATAAGTTAGGATATAAACTTAAGTTTACTAGAAAATGGAAAATTTGTTGCAAACAGTATTGTTTCCACCCAATTTTTATTCAATATATTAAGTACCTTATAGAAAATATCATATGATTACCACGTTATACATGAATTTGCTGTTTGATAGATGTTTATAGAATCATATTTTTGTTAGTGATTTACAAAGAATCTTCCATATGTAAAAGATAATATAGTTTATGGTACAGGTGAAGCATCAAAAATCTGGAATGCTTAGGATCTGGACATGATTTTATTTCTGAGTATATTTAGAAGAATTAGAATGAGAAAATCTAACTTGTTGCACACTGAGTAAGTTTGACGTGGGCTTTCACATTATTGCAATAGTAAATGAATTCCAGGGGTGCTAAGATGGCTTCTTTGACTAAATGTTGACAGAGGACAGAGGTGGGATTGTGGTGAGCGTTGTATCTGTTAGCCGCTATTACTCTTTTTCTCCTTTATGAGGGAAAAGTAACCTTGAAAACAGTATGTGGTTTTCTGAAATTTCTAGAAATCTGATGTCTGGATTTTTGATGTACCTGTGTATTGTTGACCCTTGCGTTTTTTATAATGGTGCTATAAGTTACATACATTGTCCATGATGTTATTGTTTTTGATGAAACATGTCCAATGGAAATGTCTGTTGATGTTGAGTTATATTTATTCATAGACCTTTATTTTTCTTGACTTTTTAATCTCATCTCATCCATGAAATTAGTTAACATATCAATATGTTGTCTCAGATGCAAAATTAAAAAATTATTGATTATCTGATATTGAAATATGGTTGTGATAGCGCTTCCACCTGATCTTGGAATGATATTCTGAAGTATATGAATTTTGCATTTACACACGTAGATTTTCAAGAAGACTAGTTAAATATTTTTTTTCTGGTTGGTAGTAGTAAAAAAAAAAAAAAAAGATAGACTTCCTGTACATTAATATATAATTCTCCTAACACAGATATTCTTTCTTTGCTTCTTATGTCATTTGTTCTCTCAAATATCTTTCAATATATGTGCATTTATTTATCTATTTTTATATATAATTGCCCCAAGATCCCTTTCGAAGAAAGCTTCCTGATGTTACCCAGAACCTTTCTCCAGGAGGTCATGCAAATCGGAGGCTAGAAGATTTAACAACTGTATCTATCTTGTTGAAAGGCTTTCAGGTTTAACTCATTTTCATAAACACCATCAATTTGTCCCATGCATAGATGATCATATATATTCTCTTCTTCAATACAGGCTACAATGTTAAGGTTCTTTCACCCTTTTATGGTAAGTGCTTCTGAATTCTCTCTTAATTAGTTTACTTCTATTTGTTTCATTGTTATTCTAACAACACGGCAGTATTCATTTTTACATCTTGAACATGCATTAAATATTCTCATCAGAAGCTTTCTTTATTTTGTAATGAAAGTTCTCAGGAGATCATTACTCATCTCTTGACTCTTTAGTGTACTCTTCATTGTGTTCTCTGAAATCGTTTGTCATTTAAGATGGCATCCAAATCTTTTTCACTTGTTCCAATTTGTGTCATTTTCTCAGTTTTGCCATCAATAATGTGTTTTTGTTACATAACATATTTGCTAAAATTTTCTTCCTTAAATTCCGTCAGGATCACTTTTGCCCATTTGTAAACTGTATCATCAGATTTTTTTTATGTACTATTTGATAGGTGTGCAACAAAGACTTGGATGTGAATCTGCTAAGAGGGGTGGCTGGTGGGTTGTGTGTGCATTATTACATGGTGGAGGTGAAGATTTGTAGAAGCTTTGGGAAAAGAAGAAATGATATAAGTGGGTAGAGGGTGATGAAAGTAGGTGAGCTTCAGATAGAGTTTCGTGTGAAGAGATACCGGGAAAGATCAAGTGTAAATTGACAAAAGTTTAGAGGAAATGAAGTTAAAGGAGTGGTTAAGGAATGGAAAATATTTAGGGAACCATTGCTAGCATATGTGGGAGAAGCATGTGGAAGATGGGAAGTGGGCAGGAGAGAAAGGGTTGGGTGATGAAGTGAAGTTGCTAAGTGAAAGAGAAAGGAGAGGTGTATGGATGATACTCACAGGGATGAGAGTAATTGGCAGGTGTATGAGTGAAAGTGTAGGGACTGAAGATGAGGAAAAATGAGAGTTGGGGTGAGCCAGTTTTAGTATGCCTTAGAGAGTATAAAAAAAGTGTTTTGGAAGGAGGTTGATAAGTGTGAGTAAAACAAGAACAAATAGGAACATCATTGAAGGGGGCACATGGGAGATGAGGTGAAGAGATGGAGTGAGTGCTTTGAAGAAATGTTGAATGTATTTGATGAATGGCAGATGTTGGGTGTTTGGGGAGGTATGCAAAGTGAAATAGTCATGGAATTGGTTTTGTGAAAAGAGGAGATTAAATGCAGAAGGCAGCTGGTGTGGATTGTACTGCAATTTAATTTCTTGAGAGTGACTGTATTGCTGATTGGTTAGTTAGAATTTTCAGTATATGTATGGATCATGGTGATGTGCCCAAAGGTTGAGGAAATGCATGTATAGTGCTATTTCATAAAGGCAAGAATGACTTTTTTTTTTTTTGCTCCAGTCGCGGACAAAGAACCACATCAAGGCCAAGTCTTAATCGAAATATAGAAAGGATAAAGAAAGCAAAAAAGAAGAATCAAGGGAAAGTATTTATGAATTTTGGAGGAAAAAGGTGAAAAACCTGTCTTTTAAAATGAGCCAGTTCATAGTTATTAGGAAAGACACGAGAGGGTAGAGTGTTCCAGAGCTTCAAGATGTAGGGAAAGAAACAATTATGAAAGTGGCCCACCCTTAAGTTGTCAGTGGCCACAAATTACAGAGGTATAAACTTCGTTGAATGTAAATGGTAAGTTGTATGGTAGAGTGGTGATTGAGAGGGAGGTGGCATGGACAGAGCTTGAGACTGGGGAAGAATAATGTGGTTTCAGGAGTGTTAGGGGATGTATGGATCCGATGTTTTGCTCTGAAGAATGTGTGAGAAATATTTAAGAGAAACTAGGGTTTTTATATGGCTTTTATGTATACATCTCTTACTTTCTTAAATTTCATGTTTTGTATTTTTTCTGTACATTCTTTATTATCACAGTTATTCACCATAAATATGAAAGAATGTTTCATTAATAACACGAATGGGAGGAAAGGGATTTGGAGAATGCTCTGTGAAAGGTGTTACAAATATATTGTATGGGAGCACAGCAATTAGGAGTGAGGAGTTTTTACGAAGAGAATAAAATATGTTTACAAGTAATTAGAGAGAAGGGTGTGTTGCTCCGAGTGAAGATTGTTCAGTAGCAGGGGTATTTAATGTTACCAAGGCAGTGTACTTTGTTTATTGGTGGGGTGGTAAATACAAGGGTATTGGAGAGTCTGTTTGGGTTGGGGAGGGATATCATCTGTTGCTTGTTGATGACATGGCATTGGTTTCAGCTGCAAGTGAGAAACTGCATAAGTTGGTGTCCAAGTATGGGAGAGTGCGTGAAAAGAGAAAGTTGGTAGAAATGTGAATTAAAGAAAGGTTTTTAGACTTAGCTCTGGAGAGAGACAGGTTTGGTTAGTTGGGATGTGAATTGGAATGGAGAAACCTTTAAGAAAGGGAAGTTTATTTTGATACCTCGGAGGGGACATGGTAGGGAATTGAACCATAAGTGCTAAGTTAAGTCATTAGGTGGGTAAGGGGCAAAGGGCTTGGGAGCACTGATGAATTTGTGAAAAAAGAGGTCACCAACTGGGAGGGCAAAGATTTGTTTGAAGGTATAGTAGTCCCAATGGTGTTGTATAGATTCAAGGATTGGGCTCTAGATGAGAATGTGTAGAGGCTGAACATATTGCAAATTAAATATTTGAGGACATTTTGTTATGTGAGAAGGGTTGATTTAAGAAGAAAGGATAATGTAATAGGTGTGGTAATCAGTACAGCAAGGTTGAAAGAGCTGAAGAAGGTATGCTTAAAATGGTTTGGACATATTAAAAGAGGATATATGCATCAGAAGTGAAGGGGACAGGGAGAAGGGGGAGACTGAATTAGAGATGGTAGAATGGAGTGAATAAGACTGAATGCTTTGAATGTGAACATGCATAAGGGTGAAACACATGCATGGGAGAGAGTGAATTGAAGTGATGGTGTACTTTGTGGGTGACATGCTTCCACTGGACTGAACCAAGGCATATGAAGCAGCTAAGGAAAGAGCAGAAAGGCCTGTGGGGCCTGGTTATGAGTAAGAGGCTGTGGTTTTGATGCATTACACATGAATGCTAGAGAATGGATGTGAGGAAATGAGGATTTTTCTTCATCTGTCCCTGGCACTACCTCTTTAACACTGGAAATGACAAACAGGAAGAGGAAAAGGATACTTAAAGGTCTTGACCCATTCAAGCTCATGGGCCAGATGAAATTTCACCATATGTGCTTAAGATGTGTGGAGATATAGTATATAACTTGAAATACTGTTCAAGACATCATAGGAGAGAGGCAGGGCGCCAAAGAAGCAGGAAACGGTGAACATCATACTTCTAAGAAAAAGGGGAAACTAGAAACAGGCACTGAACTACAGACTGGTCTTACTTATGAGTGTGGTTCTGGGAAAGATTATTAGAATGCAAATTGGTGATTATCTATAGCAAAAAAAATTCTATGAGAGTAAGAACTGTCTTAGACAAAAGGGAAGGCTAGGTGGATAGTTTGTATTTGGACAATTGAACCAGGAAGCATTTGATGCTGTTTCATATGGGAGGCTGATGAGTAAGCTGGACCAAGAGGCTGGAGTAAAAGGGAAACTCCTTCAATAGGCAGAAGATTATGTTAGTGGAAAGGAACAAAGGATGCACGTCAAAGGACACTTCTTCAAACGAGTCGAGATGACCCGCAGAGTCCCACAGGGTTTTGTTCGGGAACCATTACTATTCTTGACTCATGTAAATGACTTGCTTAAATGCATGGTACTCTACTTGAATATGTTTGTAGGTGAAGCATAGCTCGTGAGGGAAGTGAAAAGCAAGAATTGCATTATCTTACAAGGTGACCTAATAGACTACAAAGCTGCTCTGATACATGATTGATGAAATTCATATTTGGCAAATCTAAAAGTGATGAGAACGGGGCAAAGTGGAAGAAGGCTACAATATGATTATTTTTCGGCAGGATAGAAACTCCAGTATTCTGTTTGTCAGAAGAACCTGAGAGTTAAAACATTTTTATGCCTGTTATCTTAGTACCACATTAGGAGAATAGTAAAGGATAGAAACTATCTGCTGGCAAATCTTAGAATAATTTTCAAGTATTTGGATAAGGAAATATACAGCAAGCTATTCATATCCTACATAAAGCCAAAACTAGAATGTACACCTAAGAAGAACGAAGAGGTAATAAAGACTATCCAGATGAGGGCAACAAAGATGGTCTCTGAATTTAGAAGGCCAAGTTTCAGGGAAAGGACAGAGGTTTTGAATTTGCCTATATTGAAGGAGCGAGGAGCAAGGGGTGACCAGATCAGAATCTTTAAGCTTTTAAAACAGATTGATGAAAACTGAACAGTTCTTCGGGAATTGTAGGGATAAAGCAACTAGAGGACATAACATAAAATTTAGGAGGAAACTTTTTAAAGATGTAAAGAGGTACTTTTATAGTATAAGAGTGGTAGATGAATGGAATAAGATGAAGCAAGTGGCATACTTAGATTTAAGAAGTTGTTTGATAGTACGATATGTTCAAGAGATGAGGCCCCACAAGTGTAAATGGAATAAGATGAAGCAAATGGCATACTTAGATTTAAGAATTTGTTTGATAGTACGATATGTTCAAGAGATGTGGCCCCACAAGTGTAAAACTCCCTTCCCGTACTGTACAAGTAGGTAATTACACAATAAATAATTACCAGACTTGGCACACAAATGGTTATACCATGAGTGAGAAGTCACCTTTGATGTGATTGTCTCCATCAATGGACAAAAATGAGTACAGTCATCTTTAAGAACCTAATTCCAAAGTAGGACTACATTTCTTTGCTCCTACATATTGTGCAGCCTTTAAAGCTGTAGGAGCTCCATAAGAGGGGTCCTGGGGTTGTATGATTATATAAATATATGTATCAATTGTATGTATATACATATGTAGCTTTCAGTTTCTAAGTATATTTAGGATACAGTCATGGAAATATTTCCAAGGATGTTAATTTGCGGTAATTTGATTTTGGAATATGTAAAAACATTCCAACAAAGGTTGTCAGACATACATTTTCAATTTGCAAAAAATATGTAGGTTTTTTGGTCAAAACAGATTATAACCATTGGTATTATCTGTTGATCCATACTTGTTATAGATTTGTAAAATTTTCTTTTCTCTTTTAAAGGAGCTAAGTGAAATTTTGGTATTAATAATATCTCATTCTTCTACTTGTAGCTTTATGTGAAATTTCTTCATATTGTTGTTTTACTCAGAATACCAAAGGATAAATTCATTTTTAATTATCCGTTTTATTTTCCAGTCCAGAGCTTTTTACTTTATACTGTTTTGTTTTTGATGGATGTGAACCGATACATGGATAAAAATACACACATATGTGGTCATACTGTGTGATATGATTATGAAAGTAGGATGTGGAATTAGTGGTAGTAAATGGGGAGGGCCTGGAAAGAATGAGAATGGAAGTTTTCTTGTAGATATTTGTGCTGAGAGGGATTTATTCCTTGTGAACACCTTTTTTTCAGCACAAGATGACCTACAGATATACATGGATGAGGATTTATGGGAGAGAAGAGCAAAAGGTTTTGATTGATAAGTGGTGGTGGATGAAAGATTGAGAAAGGCTGTGCTGGGTGCTAGAGTTGTGAGAAGATATTTTGGAGCATCTCACCATTTTCCAGTTCTTGTGGAGATGAGGATTAGGGAGAAGTGGAGGTATGGTGTAAGGAAGAACGGAGAGGTAAAAGTGTTGGCAAGCGAGAAGATGAATCGGGAAAAA
>JAUTXX010004545.1:0-10116 GCA_032273605.1 Panulirus laevicauda
ACATACTGCTATAGCTAGAGAACAAGCAGGCTAAGGAAAGTCGAGAACATACTGACTTTTCTAAAGAACAAAAGGTTTCTCGATGATTTTTGTGTGGTATATTTTTTCTTCAAGTTATTACGTATTGAAGATGGTCATACGACGTGCAAGGTACGTAAATACGAACAAGTAGACAGTCAGTGTATAGCCAGACACAACTCTCGTGGAAAATTTACATCTGCGTTTGTGGTGTAGCAACGGTGACGTAGTGATAAAAGACGATGATGGTGAGAGTTAGTTACGATGATCGTTAGTGATGGTGGGGTTTGCTGCAGTAACTAATGGTGATGGTGGAGTTAGCTGTTGTAACTAATGGTGTTGGTGGAGTTGGCTACAGTAACTAATGGTGATGGCTGAGTTTCCTACAGTAACTGATGGTGATGGTAGAGTTTGCTGCAGTAACTAACGGTGATGGTATTGTTTGCTGCCGTAACTAATGATGATGGTGGAGTTAGCTGCAGTAACTAATGGTATTGGTAAAGTTATCATGCAATAACCCATGGCGATGGTGTAGGTACAGTGACCAATGGTGATCGTGGATCATTCCCATGTCCCTCACCATGAAGGAGGGAGGGGAGTACTGCTCACTCCAGCACCTCCACAAACCACGTCAGATCAACAAAATCCTGAGCATCCTAAGGAGGGACTAGGGCGTGTGACCTACCACACCCTGCTTCCTGCATCTGCTCACGTACAACTATTCTGTGTTGTAAAGACTGGCTGCAGTCAGCAACTTTCATTTATTGTGTTCTAAAGTTTGCACGTTAAATGGAAAAATTGCCAGGTCATCTGGACTGGAGCGTGGTTGACTGTCAGTGCTCATTAAAGTTCAGGAACCAGTAGTTCAGGTGGGTACATGACACGGTGTGCGGTCAACAGGTCACCACTGTGAGGTTAACAATCAGTTGGTTTGTCGGATATTTTGATCAGTAATTCCTGTTATCATCTTTTACTACTTTTTCAACACGGTAACAGCTCAGACATTTTCTATGTGTGCTGAGAGGATTGGATCCAAGTTCTGCAGTGCCTTAATTCGGCCCTTGATTTATGTGTAGGTGAGGCCCGTTCTGGAGATGCTGGCAGCTACTGTTTATAAAACTAACGCTTCATCACCACAGGGTAAGCACGCTACAGGTGTTCCTTGCAACCAACATGTCTGGGTGTATCAGGGAGTGTACTGACGACGCTAGGGAGTAGTGTGTGTATCAGGGAGTGTACTGACGACGCTAGGGAGTAGTGTATGTATCAGGGAGTGTACTGACGACGCTAGGGAGTAGTGTATGTATCAGGGAGTGAACTGACGACGCTAGGGAGTGGTGATGTGGGTGTCATAACATTCCCAGAATAATTGCGCTTCTTTCCTTTGAGTTGACTTGTCCTCTGAAGCGTTGCGTAAAGAAGCAAAGCCTCTTAGTTGTAAATCTTTGTTGGCCTCGACGGCGAAAGAATCATTTTCAGGCTTTGGACGACTCAGGCGCGGAGCCCAGGGTCTAGCTGGTTGGGTACCATCATCCAAGGTAAGCTGGGAGAAATGTGCACCAGGAATCCTTCCCGCTGTAAACGCTGCTGCTTTACAGATGTAAGTACAGACGACGTGGCTGATGGATTGGAATACGTCTTTAATAGTGTCAGCGGGAATAGGCTTTATCGTGTCTGGCTTTCTTATACAAATCAATGTTTGAGAAGACTTTAATCAATCACAGGATCTCTATTTAATCATCGATTCGCAGCGTGTTTGAGAAGCAATCATTCGCTTCTGATTAGCCCGTTTCCTTTTTTTCTTCGGATAATCTAAGCAATTTGTATGACCAAAGTTGAGAGGTTTTCATTAAATCGAAGCGTCAGGAAACGTTCAATAAAGTCTCCCATCAAATATCACTAAAGATTGTGCCTCACCTCAGCGGCAAGAAAACCGATTGGCTGGACACAAACAAAGAGAAGCAATCAAACGGTCAAACCTTAATCTGGATAAACCAATCAAGTGGAGTGCTACAAGGTAGAGTCTTAGGTCAAACTCCGTTTCTGATGATATATCAACTGGCCTTGAGAATGGGCTTTGTTGTATAATGTGAAAGACTTTCACAGACGACGCTAAAGTAGGGAAGTAACGCTACAGCAGAAACGACGCCTACAGCCATAAACTGGGCTTGCAAAAGACAAATGAATTCCAACATCGATAGGTGCCAAAATTTACGCGTTGGCAGAAAAGAACGAAATGACAAACTCTAGTATAGATTCAACTGAGAAAAAAGTCTTAAAAGTATATGTTTCCGGTGACCTAAACCCAAGTAGGCAGTGAATATCAGTAAAAAAAAAAAAAAGTTAGGCTTTACAGGTAGGTTATTCGAGTTCATCTTGCGAAAATAAATCCTCACTCCCCTGCACTTCACTGCCGCGTCCCGATCCTCAATACTGTATCCAGGTTTCGTTACTCTCTTAAAAAAAAAGGACTAACGACAGTATAGCTATAAGCCACTAAGACAATCCTCGTTTTAATTACGGTACACTACGAGATCCTTCTTAACGCCTTTGACTGATATGTACGCTTGAAGAAAACCCGAAGATGTGCTTTGATACAGGGATTCAAAGAAATATCACTGGCTTTGTCAATCCTGTTCTCTCAGCCGCTTTTTTGACAAGATAAAACTTACTACCCCTCTAGTAATGGAATAATAAACCACCAGGCAAGCATTTACCTCGAATAACACAAAATACTAATTCTCTGAAAGGACCTTAGACCTATGTAGTTATCTAACCAACAAGAGAAGCCGAAATTAAGACCATAAACGCTTTTAAGAGCAATTTTTGACAAAAGTTCAATACTGACGTTCGCTGGGACTCTTGAAGTTAAGCGTACACATACGTGCTTTACTACTCCACCCAAAACTTTGTGTTCCTGATGTCTTACACTAATACAAACAGCCCGGGAACGACCTAAGGATTGTTCCTGTTTGTATTCCTTTGTTTGTACGTGTATATGAGTTAACTTCTGTGACCACGAGTGACGGTGGAGTTAGCCGCAGTAACTAGTGACCATGGTTGAGTTAGCTTCGGTGACCAGTGCTGATGGTGGAGTTAGATGTGGTAACCAATAATGATGGTGGAGTTGCAACATTAATCACCGGTGATGGTTTAGTTAGCAACATTAATCAACGGTGATGGTGGAGTTGGCAACATTAATCAATGGTGATGGTGTAGTGAGCAACATTAATCAACGGTGATGGTGGAGTTGGTAACATTAATTAATGGTGATGGTGGAGTTAGTAACATTAATCAACGGTGATGGTGGAGTTGGTAACATTAATTAATGGTGATGGTGGAGTTGGCAACATCAATCAACGGTGATGGTGGAGTTGGTAACATTAATCAATGGTGATGGTGTGGTGAGCAACATTAATCAACGGTGATGGTGGAGTTGGTAGCATTAATCAATGGTGATGGTGGAGTTAGTAACATTAATCAACGGTGATGGTGGAGTTGGTAGCATTAATCAATGGTGATGGTGGAGTTAGTAACATTAATCAAAGGTGATAGTGGCGTTAGCTGCTGTCACCAACGAAGCGTGATAGTGGAGCTAAGTGCAGAAGGCAGTGATAATGGTGGAATATTTAGCAGCGGCCACCACCCTCGGTCAAAGAAGAACCCCCCTGAAGTAACCTACAGAAATGAGAGGATTAACTGTTATGCCCAACAACGACAGGCAGGTAGGAAGGCACAGTAACAAGCGGAGGGCAGAGGAATCCCCAGGAACGAACCATGACGGAGGAGTTGGCCAGGAACCCCTAGGAACGAGCCATGACGGAGAAGTTGGTCAGGAACGAGCCATGACGGAGGAATTGGCCAAAGTCTCCAACAACGATGGACAACGTTCCTACCTACAGACCGACGACAGTGAACTGTCTTACACCGTGTGAGGAGCAGGAAGCGGGGTAGGAGAGGCGAGAGGAGAGGGACACACAATCAATACGACGGGTAAACAGGCCGTCCAAGTTAGTCCATCTGTCGGCCGAGTAGCATTATGAGATCGGGAAGTTAGTGCCTCTCCGCCACGCCAGCTAGGCTACTGACGGCAGCTCTTGTCCTGAATAATCTCTAGAGTTCCTCTGTCGCTACTCGGGCCCGCTCCGTTATAATCATGTACCGACAAGGTATATCTGTCTGTTGTGATATACCTAACGGTCATAAGGGCATCCTCTTCTTCCCCATTTCTGTCCTGAGGTGATTATATATCACCTCCCAGTCTGACTGCGTCTGTCTGTCTGTGTCTGTCTGTGTGCCTTAGAGGATATACAGAGTCATCACAGTGTCTGGCTGGTTCTTTGTCTCGCCGAACCCATATGTCAGTTCAGTATCTTGCTGAACCTCACAACAGCTTCATGATAAGCACACTGTACGTACTTCAGCACTTGGCTGCCTCTGTTTTGACATACCAGTGCGTCATGAGGGTGTAGTTGGTTCTGTCTCTATGCATGTATTCTGTTTAGCAGCGACGACTGAGGGAATAATAATAACAGTAACGATGAAGAATACGAATGGCAGAAGTTTATACCTCCTTCCTCGCTACACCTCGACTACCTGAGAGGATAGAGGATGAAGTGAGGGTAACAAAAAGTGATGATGATCTTACCAGTACCCTCGTTACCACAACTGTCAGATACCACCCTAGAAAGATACTATCATAGAAAGATACTATCAGAGGGGAACGGGCCCTGTCTTCCCATTCTCAATCTCTCCAAGAAGCATGGCGGAGTCAGTCGTGTACCGTTACGCAACTAAATGTCTTGGGGATATATTTCGAAGAGGAAGTAATTCCCTTTACGAGTGCTTCATGTTTAACTTTGGACAGTCTGCTCTGTCTGACGGAATTGAACAAGTTTCTGCGGACCGACATATACACGGGAACCATCCTGAGGCATACAACAGATGCCAGTGAAGACCCAAATCCTTCGTGGAGCGGTTTCGAAATGTCCGCTCCATCCGTTGTTTATCTACGTACACAGAATCGAGTGGCTGAGGATGTAGGTTTGAGACGGGTCCGTCTAGAGGCGGAGTAGCTGGTGGAGTGAAGGAGCCTGCAGGTGGTGACGAGGGACGTTCCCGGCAGGACCGTCTTGCAGGACCACATGACAGCACCCTCGCCTTCACCCTTCCTTCTCCTGCCACACCTCCTCACTATCTACCTGACTTCTTTTTATCACGAGTCTTGCGTGCGTCCTTCTCACCCTTCGTTCTTCTTTTTTCTCCTTCTTCCTCCCCCTCTTATTCAAAGTCTTCGTGGCCATCCTTCATAAGGGTAAGACGTCATGAGCTGTGATCTGTGCTCTACCTGGCTACGTTTTCTACATATAAAGGCTCCTGCTCTATGCTTACCTTTATACGCCGTATTATCGTTTTCTTCTAAGGATTTGTATACCACTTAAAAGTTGAATATCCTGTACGTGGTTAACCTGGTAATACACAGAAGCGTAGTATTCATTCCTGATGCGTCAATTTCATCTCCACTTGAGTGTTTTTTTTGTAAACTTTAGAACACTTCCTTCCGCATAGAGTCTATCCCGTTCCAGATGTTTTACCTTAGAATTTCTCTTCCTGCCGAGGAAGTTAATTCATCTGTGTTTACCAACGATTCCCGTATCAACATTTCATGTCAGCATAATCATCCCATCAGGTCTTAATACCTTCAGCGTCTGCATGGAATGGCAGTAATTCACATCTTGGGTATTTCCACATTCGTATCTCAAGTAGCTGCTACTGCCCTTAAGGTGTGATCCCGCCAGGACAGGATAGTGTATGGCTCTTCCTGCATCCCAAACCTTAAGGATCGCTAGGCTGTTCGTCTGACTTACCCTGACATGAACGTTTTCTTTAAAGACTCCCGAGAACCTTCTGGCCCAGGTGTCACGGCGAAGCTTGGGGTGTCCAACTTGGGTGTTCACATCTTAATAATGAGGACTCTGTTTTCATCTGTTCAATCTGTCTTCTCTGTATATCATCATAACTATTTCTAGTACCATGGGGGAAGATCGGGTATATTCAACCTTTGAAAAATCACTCCATACGGCGTCTTCAGCCTATGCCTAGTGTGTTGATGTGAAACGTAGACTTCGAAGATTATAGAAGCGCTTCTTTTATTCCCAATCAGTATACTAAGTTGAGACTAAAGTCTTCATTCACGCCACCTATGAACATAATGTATTCCCATTTGCATTCGATTCTCAATCGTTCGTTTATCCATTAACATTTCTCTCACTGCACCTGTCCATCTCTACTAAAGTCTACCTTTCCTCCTTGTACCCTCTTTTGCTGTTCTATATTTCCACCTGACCAACGTATCATATGCAAAGTATAGAATGCTTGACTATATACACCCCTAAAAAAAATAAATAAATGCACTCGTATGCCATTTTGATAATTTATTTACACCACACATTCTTTTCTTATTGTAACTACCCACCTATACTGCTGAAGCAGTCCTTCTCTAATGCTCTTTATTTTTCATCTATCGTAACTCATTCGTATATACAATTTGGTTTCACATCCATACATCAGCGATGGGACAAGTGCTCCCTTCACACCCTACGTTTAGATTTTTCTCCCCATTTCACCACAGCCTTCAGTAAACCTACAATTTCCTCCCCCTTTGCATAACTCTCGCCTCAAGGTTTACAACGATCATCCTTACCAAACTCTCCTCCTAAGTCCTCATCTTCACCCACAACTTTCGATTCTTCATCATACTAACTGATCTCACAATCTGGTCTTCCATCCACATTTTTTCCTACGAAAATACTCACCGTCTTTATTTTCCTTCAAATTTCACTCCCAGCGTATCCTCCTCCTGATTCACACATCAAGGCAAAGAAAAGCCCCCACCATTCCCCCTCCAGCCCTTCCTCTGACTGAGCAGGGGGAAAGAACAAACCATCATCTGCATAAATCAGCTGTGGCAACTACCATCACGTCTCCCCCTCTCCTCACGATCGTTCAGTGCTAAACCACAATCACCTCATTTCGCTTTCATCTCCCGCAATGCTCCATTCATTGAAACGATTTTTACTCTCCCTCTCTTTAATATGTTCCGCAACATGCACTGCCCCCTTCTCTCGAGGTTTAGGCCATTCACTTAAAACTCCCCAACTCCGTTACATATGTATTTAGTACCCTTTTTAGGGGGCAGGAGACTCAATTTTATATAATGGACATGGCTTTTGTAGTTCACTTATACCTCCTACCTTGTCATACCTCACCCTCCTCAACCCCTCGTACAAATTTGCAAAAAAATTTAAGAAAACGAAAGAAAGAGGATTCAAGCTTCATCCACAGGCGCCTCGAGTGCAGAAGAGGGTCTTAATGAACTTCCTCCTGCACACACACACAACAAAGGCTGCTTCAAGCTGGAGGAGAGTCATTACATTCAACACTTAACTCCAGGTGAACAGCCCGAGTGACTCGACTGATTGGCCGGAGCCGAGCTTGTGATAATACCTGCCCTCTCTCTCTCTCTCACAGAGAGAGAGAGAGAGAGAGAGAGAGAGAGAGAGAGAGAGAGAGAGAGAGAGAGAGAGAGAGAGAACATGGCTCACTTTGAATACATAGTCTATCGTAAAATGTCAGCTTCAAGTAGGGAGGTATACCAGACGGTGGTTAAGTCTCCCCATAAATCATGCTCCAAGGGTTGGATAATCGTCATCGCGTTGAAGATCATCTCAGTCGAGTTTGGTGTCCGTTCTGCGACATCTCACTGAAGATGAGTAATTTTTGGAGGTCATCATGTGAACAGTGAAGGAATTACTGTTTGGAGATAAACCGCCATAATTTCCCAGTAATGAAAGGTTCTCAACTTCGGGTCTGACACATGGGGGCGGGGAGGAGGGGGATTATCATAACTTTATTGCACAAAATAATGAAAAATACGTAAACATGAAAATTACTTATCTATTGAAATAATTCTGTACCTGTACACACTAACTTCAAATAATATACGTAGTACATACGTTCTAAGTCCCCTAACTTCTTTGTCATTATACTGAAATCCTGTAATATGAATTTCTCTGGTCAGTCAGTTATTCATGTGATGCATTCAGCTGATAACATACAGGGGCCTGACTGACTACTTGGCCACTCAGTGCTCATGCCGGCCACTGGTCTTATCTTATGGGTATCCGCTCCGCTCAGCCATGAATGTCAAGTACATGTTAACATGGCGGCCGGATTAACTCGAACAGAACTTTCGTACTCGAGTTAGATAGATAAGATTAATCGCATTTTCATTTCACAATAATATTTTTTTTCAGAAGTTACACACATTTTTTTGTGTGAAAAAAGTATGGTTAAGTATTGTAGTTTCCATTTTTTTTTGTCGGCTTTACAGTGACGAGATTGACATTGCTATGAAATGTATGTAAATATATTTGTAGAGATAATATAAGCGATATTTGACCCTTAGAACAAGATTATTAATAAGTATGCTCTAGTTATAGTTTGAATTTGCCGGTAATTATTACTCTACATTAATAACTACTAGGCAACTTTTTGTCGTCTGTTTATTTCTATATACCATGTTATTTGTATATTGAATGACAGACATGAATGATCAAACTAGGTCAATTATCTTCTAATCTTTGTCATTCTTAATACATCAGGAAGGAGACGTAGCCCATGATTTCAGCAATATAATGGCTGAAATAAGTATAGCAGGGCGTGGATGGCAGGGTGTTTATCAGCGGCTCAGGAAGCAGCAGGTTCGGTTTCCTGTACTGCTACCGTTAGGTGGTCCATGCTCCAATTTTTTTTTTCTGCCACATCTCTATCACGCCAGTAAGATCATCACACATGGCGACGGAGAAGCCCAAAGTCCTGGTCCTTGGAGGTAATGGTGGAAATTCATGTTCACGTTTGAGAGCAGGAGAGGGAGGGACGGTAGGTGGACGTGTGGTGGTGTAGGGGTCTGGCTCCTGTGCTACTATAGCACCAACAGGATCATTAGTGATGTAATATTATCGGCTTCTGTCAGTTAGGTGCTGCTGTGGTAAACCCCCGTGTATATACTTTGGGGAAAATGTATAAATCTTGATTGTCACAAGTCAAGCTTCCATGGGACAATTAAAGTCGAGTAGGCCAATGTAATCATTTGATTTTGATTGATATTCATTGTGACGTGCTGTTAAGAATGCTCAGTAGTTGTTGCTGTTTTTTAGTGTTGGACAGTATTATTACGAATATTTTGAGTTGAATTTGTATTTTCATATCACGTGGAATCTAACTCTGGTATGTCACTGGTTTTGCAATGATACTCTGTATGGAAAGTATAGTAAGACCGATGGAGCATTATTTGGAGCCTTTTTGTTTTATATCCTACATCATGAAATAAATCAGTAGTGTGGAGGGGTGTAAAACTGAGGGAAAATGCAGAGCTAGTTTGTATAAAAGTTGGTAAAACTTATTCAAGAAGTCGCCACAATGTGAAAACCTTGCCTAAATTTTTGTAGAAGCTGATATTTATGATATTTTTTATATATCAGCGTAAAATGTGATTGGTTTGGTTGGTTTAGTATCGTGTTTGCATTCAGTCAAGCTCAGTCCCTTCCATGCGAACCTATCCCAGGTCAGGCAATCATTTTCAGCAAAGGTTCACCATGTGGTGGGTGGAAGAAAATTACATTCACTCTGATGTATTTTGACTTTAGCAATTGAAGTTAACATGAATCTCAGATTTAAAGGGAAGCTAGGTGTGTTATTCATGGGTTTTGCTGATTTTCTGGTGATTCACCCATTTTTGCCATAACCCCACAGTATCCCTGATCTTCATAGCCCTCCCCACTATTGTATGCATGATTATTGAATAAAAGGATACTGAATCTAATCATTATCCTTTTCTCTGTTTGTCTGTCTGTCTGTCTGTCTCTGTCTGTCTGTCTGTCTGTCTGTCTGTCTCTCTCTCTCTCTCTCTCTCTCTCTCTCTCTCTCTCTCTCTCTCTCTCTCTCTCTCTCTCTGTTTCACCTTTATTACTTTTCATCCCTCTCTTTTCCTCTCCTTCTTTCTCCATCTTTCTTTTTCTCTCTCTTTCTTTCCCCCCT
>JAUTXX010004556.1:0-19325 GCA_032273605.1 Panulirus laevicauda
TTTGCAAACTCTCTTAAATGACAACCATGCAATTTGTCAACTTCATTTACCTCTTCATCAAACTTTTCATCTAGAAATAGCTCCCTGATCTGTGGTCCTACAAAAATACCCTCCTTGATTTTTGCATCACTTATTCTGGGGAATTTATTCCTCAAATATGTGAATCACTGGCCAACTTTATCCACACCTTAGACAAAGTTTTTCATCAGCCAAGCTTAATGTGCAAAGGAGGCAGATAAATTTTCTCAGGTCGACAAGATCGACAATTTATTGATGACATTCTTCTTTAATGGAGTCAGTGATGTTCATTTCAGCCACAATTTCTTTACAAAATGATTTCTCTTCTCCTGGCTGTCCCACTCACAGAGGAAACAACAGAACTTCATGTACACTAGTAGCATTTCCATTAAAAGTGCCACAGCCTTTAGGTCACCACATACATTCCACTTAAAGTCCCCATAATTAATTATTTCCAAGAGGCTTCATGTTACCAAACGATTCCTTCATGTTAGCTACATGAGCCAGGGGAACAGAGGGGAATTTATTTCCATTGTGGAGTAGAACTGCTCTCAAGCTTACTTTTGATGGGTTAGTAAACAAGTGCCATTCATGTGTTATATTCATGGCCAAGTGCTTCCATAACAGAACGAACATCATTGCAAAACACCAGACCATCTTCAAGGGAGAAAAATTCTTCGAAAACAACATGGTGATCATGATAAAGACAAATTTTACTTTTATTTGGAGTTTATTTGGAGAAGATTCCAGTCCTTTAACTGGAAACCCAAAAGTTTGGCTTGTTTCTTAGAAAAATCTAAATAATTGAAGAGATCATTAAGATCTCAGCGCAGCAAATATGGTTATCATGAAGAACAGCTTGCTTCAAATGTTAGATCCATATTGTCCTCTATTTGGTTTACTTTCTCATCATCAGACTCATTGTCACTCAGAACCATGTTTCTTGGAGGCTCTGGGACAATTAATTCCTGACTATAATATTTAACAGTATGCTTGAATTTTGATGTTATAACATTTACATTTGTCAGGCAGCAGTAGCAATGCAAAGCATGATCTCTGGGTTCTTTCCAGGCCATAGGAAAGGCAAAAGGCATACAGTGTGAACCTTTTGCCCATGGTGTGAGAAGCCTGACACATATGACAACAAATATGGAAGGCCCAACTTTTATCCTGGTCACCCACTTTACCACTAAAGTAATGCTCAAAGCATTTTTTAATGAGTGGTGTGAAAGAATGTTTTTGTGATATTAATGTCAATTCACTGCAGATGTAACAGAAAGAATTTGGACTATCTACACAGTTTCTTGACATTATAATGGTGGATGAGGTATCAGCACAACACTTGAATACAAAGAAGCACAATCTGTCAACAGAGTGGAAAAGACACAGTTTATTTAATGAGTTCTAGCATGCTACTGACAGGAGTGGGAACTGTCTGAATGTTCCAACATTTCCAGTCATGTGTGCCCCTGGTGACTCATTTATCAAGGTTTGTACTTTCAAAAGGAAGCTATTGCAATTCACAAATAATGAAAATAGCTAAGGTGGATAAACTAGAGCACTGGTACATATGCAGTGTACATAACGATGTGCAAGTATGCTGGAATAAAAAATTATGAGTGATAGAGAAATTCTGAAAACATATTTGGAATCAGCGAGCAAAAATACATAAGAAACATTTTTTCCATGGGACAAAATCTTTGTTGACCATTATAACTGGGGAATTATAACTATATATATCATAATACAGTGTAAATGTAGCCTAGAATGTACTCCACACTGACACAATGGTGTCCTAAGGAAACTCCTGGATGAAGCAGCATGTAATGCAACCAAAAATTATTTCTACAACATGGTGCAAAATCATTTGCTTGGCGCCCACTTCAAAATCAACATAACTGCAGGGCTTTGCAACTTAAAAGCAGAACTTTACAGCTTAGAGCAAACCAATACCCTAACTGATTCATAGTATGAAAGCAAAACAGCATGAACTGAGACAATGTAATACAAATCCTACTTGAATTATGATGCACTGACAGAGCAGGATCCCACACAAGAAAATAATTTCTTCTCATGATCAATTCATTGTGCACACTTCTGTGCAGATACTTTACTACCGTACTGTAAATCAATTTTGTCCATTTCAAAGTGCAATATCTAACTTGTATATACTTGAAGCATGTTTTACACAAACAGCAGTCACTGCTTGACTCTAAGGTATATGTACAGTATATAGTGTGTGCATCAGGTGTAATCAATATACAAGATGAAATGAATCCTAATCATGTCTATCAAATTAGCATCCTCTTCTCATTTTCCTTTTTGCCGAGTGGAAGGTTATTAATTCAAAAGTAAAAGTAGATATCCTCGGGCATCCTGAACATCATTATCATGACAAATATTACCAATAAAACAAACATGGCTGATTCTACTGAGTATCCTATCAAGATATATACAAAATATATTTCAGTCAGAATGATAAGCCCTTAACAGCTGTAAAATTGCATCATTTGCAGACTCTTGCAAAAGAAATGATGATCTCACTGAGTGCATGGGCTGAAGACCAGACAAAATAACGTATTACATTTAGGATAAAGGTAGTTCAAGAGGAAGCAGGAAGTATCTTTAAAGATTTTGAAAATGAAGGTGAATTATCCTCCACTGAAACTTTTAAAGCAAATTTCTGAGTTCAAGAGAAAGCAGGAAGTAGCTTTAAAGATTCTGAAAATGAAGGTGAATCATCCTCCACTGAAACTTTTGAAGCAAATTTTGGCCGATTTGAGCATTTTAAAGAAAGGGATGAGTTGCTTAATCTGAATTAACTGATGAGAATACAATTACTGATTCTGAGGTTGCAGAAGTACATTCTGAAGCTCTAAAGGCTATCACTGAGCAAAGACATTATTTACCAAGCTAGGTCTTCAGTACTGATGAAAATGGCACCTATAAAAAAAAAAAAAAAAACTCAATGAGCTTATAAACAGGTTGGCTAAAAAAAATTTATTTCCAACTGCTGCTCTGCTGCAGAAATTTTTTTATTAAAATAAGCATCATGCGCAGATCCCTGCTACTCCTTGACAATGCCCTTAATCATCCCATTAAATTAAACGATTTGTCTAATCATAATGGTGTCCATATCTTCCAATGAACACAGCAACTATATTCAGCCTAGGAATCGTGGTGTAATCCTGACATTCAAGGTACAGTATATCACCTAAGGGGAGCATTTGCTCAGCTTATTTATGAAATGCAGGCAGATGACAAGTCAAAGATCCAAAAGTTCTGGAAAAATTATGCATCCCATATAAAAAGTACAAAGTCACAGGATGAGATTTAACAGGCAACAGTAAAAGATGAAGTTAATCATGGCCTGGCTGTGAGGAGAATTTCATATACTTTATGCCTGGATCTAAAATCATAGAAGATCTGTACGCATAATGAGCTTTGGTGAAGTGGTTGAGTTATTAAACTCTTTATGTACAGCTCTCTCAAATAAAGAACTGCTTAAGTTGGAAGTAATAAAAGGAGGAAGAGGAGGAATGCTGTCACTAGGCTGAATCAGGGAATATGAAGCAGTCTGGGGAAATCACACTATGGTCTGAGACAAATGACTGCGAATGAATGATGGCCTCTTGTTTCAGCACATTATATTCATCTGATTCTGGTGCTCCTGACCCAGGATCACTTTTAAGGAGCTCCTGCAGCTTCAGTACAGCACTTTAAGCAGGAATATGATGGACTCTTTCGGAGCAAGGAGGTCCTCCATTGGATTGTACTCAATTACATCCACTGATGATGATACAGCTTCACTAAAGGTGACTTCTCACTTTTGGTGATGAAACACAACAAGCATGACAAGAAAAGAAAATGATGAAAATAAAAATAACACTACAGTGGATGCTGAGGCTCCTGAGAGCAAAATTAATGAAAGAAGAGAGAAATGATCGGGAAAACACACTAAAAATAAATGAAAGATTTCATATACAAAAGTAAGCTAAAATGATAATTCTAGAGAAAACAGTTACATAATTTTCTTTAGAAATATCATGACAACATTCTTTGACAGAATATAAGAGACAGCTCATAGTTTAGTACCACTAAAGAAAAAATAAAGTGGAACAAAAAAGAAATACAAAGATAAGGATGAACATGAAAAAAGAATGCAAAAATTAAATGAGAATGCCAAATAGGCAAAATCAGGATTGAAGAGCTTCAAGAGAAAACAGGGAATGCCGAGTTAATGTTACTGTGAATATGGAAAAAAAAAAACAAATCGACTTAAATTCATAAACGGCACATAAAAGTAGCTAAAAATATAATTCTCAAATATAATAAAAAAAACATACAAAAAAAAACTAGATCATGATAGTATCAAAATTACCTTAATAAAATTTGCAGAATGTCAAGAAATCAATATCATTCAGTATTCAGTACAAGAAACACTGGCAATATCAATATGATTAGAATGCAATCACAGATGTCAAAGCACACGGAAATTACGAAGATAGCAACAAACCTAAATGATAAGACTCAAAATTAAGATGGAATTCCAGCAATCTTCTAACAAAAAAGGCAAAACAGGTTACTACCAAAACCAATAATTTTACTACTCAGATGGAAAAGAGATAATAGCAATATATTGGAAATCCCAAAATAACCCATGTTACCAATAAACAAACAAGGATCTAAGCCTCTCCTGTAGCAATGTAGAATTTTAAGTTTAACTTCACATGTAATAGATGTGTATGAAAGAGTAGTTTAGAAACATATCAAAACAATGAACAATAACTACTGGACATTAATGAAGGCCAACAAGGTCTGTACCAAGCAAAAATACACAAGTGCAGCTCATATGACTTCAATCTAATGAAAGATATTTTTCTTATTTCTTAACTTTCCTCTTACTTTGTACTTGGATCCACACTACAACCTCACAGCAACAAATTTACTGGATTAGCAGAATGTACTGAGACTGCAGAGAACTGTCACTGCTTGATGTTTTCAATAACCTGTTTCACTGCAAAATGCTTTTTTAACAGAAAAGTATTGAACAGAAGGAAAATAAGAAAAGCCAAATTTCTTTGCTCTGGGAACAAACGATATGTATTAGTTTGTTCATATCCAATCTTGAGAAGCAAAAGACATATCTGAACCTGACCTCCTTAAACAATGTTTCTTTAACCTTTTTGTCCACAAAATTAATTTCCAGCAGCAATCCCAAGCCATATGAATTTTCTCGTAACATACGAAAATGGTAATTGGTCCTTTTGTAATACTTCTTTGTCAAATCAATACTATAAAGCTTCTATACTTAGCATTAATATTTCTTAAAAAATAATGTAAAAAATCAAAATTAAGTACATATAGTCTGATCCTTACAGGATGGAATCAATTTCCTTAAGTGTAAAATTTTCTTGCTCATTACACCAATAATGATGAATAAAAGATGTGAAAAGTATAAAGGGCCAAAATTAAAAGAATGCTGGAAACTCATAAGCAATCATCAAAAACACTGTATACATCATTAGTAAATAGTAAAGGGCATGAAAAAATTAAGGTGCTGAATCAAAAGGGACACTAAACAGGCATATGCTGCCAACTCATAAACACGCATCAAAACTATTTGAAAAAATCTTGATATATCTTTATCTTTGCATTACAATACAAAATAAACCCTTATACAGCATATCTTAACATTGTAATGTCCATAAATTGTGCACATAATCGAAAATGAGATAATAGAGATGAATGAGTCAGTGCGATGGTAGTGGCAGGCAGATCAGGGGGTCATACATAAGTTAAGTCTGCCACTGCATGGGTGCAGTACCTTATGGGATCACGATGCTATTTCCTGGTTGGGGAAGTATTGGCAAACAGAATACGTACAAACTATTTTTGAAAGCTGTGGACTTTCAACGTACCATATTTAGCATAAATGAAAAATAGACTTTCATCACAAATTTCATCCACAGGATTAAGATTAATCCTGAATGAAAAATAGATGAATGGATGGATTCATGAGAACACATTCAAAGCAATAGCTGGTGTAACTAGTAACTACATGGGCTTGGTGCAACCCTAACTTTTTATTTTAAGGGTAGCTCAGCACAAATGTTAATCACGATAGACCTCAATTCTAATGGGAATATGTTGTTGAGAATAGCAGATAACTTTGTATTTAGGATCTGGCTTCCATTTTATGTTTGTCTGGCTACCACTTTGGACTAATCATAAAAAGCATGTTTCCACAAAGTCTCGAGAAGAGAAATTACTCCAAACTTGTAACAGCAAGATAAGTGTTGTTTCAATCCTACTGAAAAACACCTTTATGAACTACTGCCTTGAAAAACAAAATGAAGTCTATACAACAAATTTCAAAAGTATACCACATATACTCAACCCCATACTGTGACCTCAATAAAATCTTCCTTAACTTTCATGGAATGAAGCCCTAAAAGCAACATTCAAAACATCTGTAAGGTCTTTTCATGTTGATTTGGCCATTACATACAAGATCTTCTGCCTAATGGTTAAATTAAATATGAAAACTAAGAGGGCTGATACACTGATCATTTAAAGTAGCAAAAGTATAAGTACAGAACCAAGACAAAGCGAAGTGATAAAAGTATGGGGAAATAAGACAAATAAATGAATTAATACAAAGTCTGAAGAACAAACTGGCTTCTGGAAACATGTGCCTTATCACTATAATGCACAACACCATGTGACCAGAGGATACCTACTTTGATGCAGGAGAGGATCTTTTTTCTGGATTGCTGGGAAATTAAATCTGCAAATTCCTATACAGTTCACAAATTAATCAACTACAGTTCCCATAAAAGAAAAGGCTCTACTGACTTTGTTTAACTTGGAAAATTCATACAAAATTCCACTTCTATTCACTTTTACTGTCACCACTTTGGACCAACTTAGCAATCCAAATCTCACTTCATATGCTTAACACATCATGTCACAAGGGCAGGTGGCAAGAAGTACCCAAAGGTCTAACCCTCCCAACAATCCAGAGAAAAGAGTCTAAATGTCAAAACAGGTTTACACTGAAAGATCTGTCACTAGCAAGACTGCCAAACTGAGAAGGTAAAGGAAAGAATGGGAGATAAGCTAACCCTCCAAAATAATCCTTTCTATGAGGGAAGCAAAAAATTATTTTACTACATCATAATGGGTTACATGGGCTGCATGTTATAAACATAAGACAACAATGATATAGCAATAAAAGAATGAGAGAAAAAGTCCTAAAGTTAGCATACTGTAGTTCCACATCTCAGGAATTAGTAAGATACAAGTTGCCAGGGCACACAAACTTCAGTAAATTCTTACATTTCTATCGCCTAAGTTTCATGGTTACGGCTTTAAGATTTTTTTAATATGACCATAAATGCCCTTCTCTGAGAAGTCCATCATTACATGTGACCCTTTACCTCGGGCTACAGAAAAACTAAACAAAAAAGGAAATTAAGATAAAATATTACCGAAGGGAGCAGGTCCATTGCTAATTCCGCAGGTTCTTTGATTCATAACTGTCCTCAAGGTTGACAGCGCTAGGGCCACCTTATTATGCTGCCATCTCATTTGGGTAATACATGTTTTCATTTACTTGGTTTCAATCTATTTAGTTTAGCTCTATTTCTAAGTAGGAGTAATATCTTTATGTACAGAGTGCCTTAAGTACTCTGTTACTGATTATTTCATGGAGTTACAAGGGTTAGACTGGTCAACATAACCCCATTTTCCCTGACTAATTTTAGTGCCTGTAGCTTTGCAAAGCTTAAGTTTCATTTGCCAACTAAAATCTAACCTTAAAAACCTCCTTTCAGTATTAAGAGGTAAAAGACTACTGTATTTTCAAAGAATACATAATGTTGAAGCCCATGTAGCTTTTAACAAAAGATATAAGTCACCTATCTAGAATGAACAGCATAAGAAGCTTTTCACTTCCAACTGGAACATCCTTGAGTCAACACTTCTAAAAGGACACTCCTTGACATTCTACATACATGAAACCTCTAAATCTGGAGCCTCCATTATCTTTTGGGAATGCATAAGCTCACCATCAACTAGGAGAAAATTAAGCCTCCAAGTATGTGGTACCTAATGCAACCAGTCAAATGAGGCTTTAAAATAAACTTTCATTACGCTCGCTTGACCTAAGAGCAAGTCATATTCTTCCTGAAAAGGTAATTAACCATCTTCATGAAAAATGGAGTAAATAAGGGGAAGGATTCTTAGATCACAACACTGTACCTTCACAATTGTTAACAAGTAATGAAAATTTTGAATAAGTGACTTTCTTGCTAATGCTTAAATATCATTCAGTTACCCTAATTAAAGCTAAAATAAAAGCAAACTGGGAAGCTACAGCAAGGGCCTGAATGAACTCTTTCAAGAAAGTCTCCAGTCTTATCTGTAAACCTGGCAGGGTAAGCATCTACCTTTAAATGAAGACTAAAATGGAAAATCCCTAATACTGAAAGATATTAAAGTATACACCAGACTGGGACTAGCTGGATTTCTTCACACAAATGACAAATCTGATTGTACACTGGGACTTCACTTGACTACCTTTGATTCCCACACATGAATAAGTACTCACTCATAGATAAATGAGGCCAAGGTATACCTTCCAAGGAAGGTATAAGCGAGACTGGACCCTATAACCAGTGGCTTAGTAAGGCTCTCAAACAAATGATACCCTGTTAAACAAATTCAATAGCAATGACAAACCTTCATTCATGGACACAGTCCTACACTTCTGTGACGAGGCTGTAATAAAAGAAAATATTAACCTGAACTCAATACTATACATATTCAAAATTCTATAAATCCAAACCAAACTGATGTATAATCCTCATGTGCACAAAGTTACTGTGCTTTATGAAGTACTGAAACACTGATAAGAAATGCTTTTTTTTCCGAAATAAAAAAAATTGTGAAATCAAAATAAATGATGACAATGAAGGATAACTGAGGAAAAAATTGGTATGGGAACAATTCTGAAAATCTGATTGGGTCTTAGTAACAGGAGGGATGACCATGGATAAGGAGGGAAACATGACCCTCCCAGAAAAGAAACAGAAAAAAATGTCTCTGATACATATTAGCAGGAGTAAAAAGATAAATGATTCCCATCTCTTCCAAGCTAGGAAAGAAACAACCAATGTTAGGCCTAAAAGATCTAAAAAAAAAAGAGAGTAAAAATTGCAATACAACTTTTCTCTAACAACTACCCACATAACTAATTTCCCTGAAATACATAACCATATAATCAATTTCCCTTCACTGCCACTGTACATGGATCATCTATGAAAAGACCAACAATAACATATCTTCTATCAAAGACACAAAGGCTGATGTTCAAAGGACTTCCAACATTGTATATAACTACAAGAGAGATGTCTGACACCAACTAATTAGAGTGAATCAGGGAACACACTTAACTAGTCAGTAAAAATAAAAACTGCTTTTAATGCCAAAATTTACTAAATAAGCATTCAAACCTTGCTCTACTTTTCAGAAAAAAAGTTAAAGAAGTTCCATGGAAATAGAGGAAATGAGAAACTTAATATCTAACCACAGAGCTAGAATGTGATCATATTGATAGAAAAAAAGCAAAACTAATCCTGTAAGGTACTACTACTACTACTATCCAGGTATGAGGAGGGTTAGTGATGGCAAAATAATGAGTTAACACTGCTGCAGCTGTTATGATTCCCATCCCTGGACCTAGATGCCATTTCTCCTTCCTGCTTCACCTAGAAGCGAGTTGTTTGTAATTAACCTACAAACACATTCTACCTCACACACAATGCTTTACTACAAGAAACTAACATGATTTTTATTGTCTCCACTCTAAGGGTGATGTCAGATCACAGTTTCAAAAAATATAATAAAATGCATTTTGTGTATCTTGAGTCTCCTGACATCATCTGGTACAAAACTTTCATTGCCTTCTATGAGTATGCTCTTATGTTTCATGCATTTTTCACCATTTCCTCCAAGTACATACAACTCTTTAACTTCTTGATCTCCTGCCATGATGCACTATTTTCTTCACATCCATGGGCTAGAATCCTTTATCCAGGGAATTATCACAATAATTGGTTATGCTCAACTCAAGATAATACCAGTGGAGCTGATGCCCTTTCACACTCAACGCAAGTTTCCAACCATCAAGACAACTCTTCCAAAACACATGTCAGTTTTTCACCTCCGAATATTCTCATTCATATGCAGTGTTTCTGCCCTGATAGGTTCTTCTGACTGCAATCTGATTTGCATTAAATCCAACTGGACACATCCACCTCTTGTCTCCCACTCTTCAAACATCAACTCTGGTGGTCATCTTTGCACATCTGAGGTACAAACTTTCCTTGGGACCAGTACTGCACTGCTTACCAGGATGCTTCCAGCCAAGCTGACCATAAAGCAGAAACCTCATCTGAGGTGGAGTTCCTCTTTCCTTCCTCGTCTAAATCTTTATCCTTCCAATCATGATCTGATTGCCCTTGTTCTGTTTGTCATATAAACAGAGCATATCAGACCATACCACTCCTCCCAACTTCTGCATCTCACTCTGCTACTGTTTCTGCTTAGAATCACTGAATCATTGCAAATGATATTCATAAAGTCAGTCATGTCTTCATAAAATGTGCTAATCTGGCTTTCGTACACATATAAATCTTATCGATCTTGACTCAAAAGCATCTCCAATAAAGTCTGCAACTCATGCATAACTCCTTTCATCCAACTGTTCTGCCAATAAAACTCCTCTAACTCTTCTCTGATGATTGTATCTAGTCCTCCTCCCCCAACTCCTTCCACTGAACCTATGACCTGTCATATATTCTTCTTATGCAAGTTCCCCCAAGTGCTTACTCAGTTATAAGTGGGCAGGGCAAAAGGAGTGTACTGTATATCTCCTCAGTTCTACAGCAGTGTGCCACTGAAGTAGCACTGACCTCCACTCACTTATCTTACCTTCCCTTCTTCTTGTGTGTGGCCCATCCCTAAGAAAGAAGAAAATTCTAATCCTTTCACTATTACTTCATTACTATCAATTTTGCAATCTTCAAGGTTTTGAAACTTATCAACTCTCACTTTCTTAAATACCTACATTGCCATCCCCTTCTTACAGAGCAACAGAAATCCTTCTGCTGCACAAGGTATGTTAGTAATTTTCTATACACTGTGACTCACCTCTGGTCCTCCATTCTAAGAGGTTTTGATGAATGTTTTTGTCAAGACCCTCAACATCTCTAAAGCATTCGAAAGCACCAACAAGGGACAGCATTAATTTCCATCTTAAAACTTAATTTTTTGGAATTTCTGCTTCTTTCCAATCTCTAATGCACATTTCCCTCTGTGGTCAGTCCACTACAGTAGACTAACTCTCTCAGTGGAATCAAAAGCTTTCTGTTTTATCAACTTGCCTGCTATTAGCTCATATTAATAATCCCTTTCCATTCACTATGATGCTACTTCTCTTCTCTGTCCTACAGGTACCATCCTGACCACTGATCTTGTGAACTGTGGCTCTGCCTCCATGAACTGGATATGCAGTATGCATCTAAGTGCTACTTCCCACAGATTTTGCATGGAGACCAGCCACATAACCATTGACTGTTATAGCACCAAATTTTTGTCTGTACAACAAACCTGAGCAATTTTCTAATGTTCCTTGTTTTTTTTTCCTTCTCCTATAACCTTTCCTCTTCAATAAGTCAGGTCTACAAACATCTGGGGAGCTCAAATTAATCCTTCCTTCAGTCTTTTTTCTTAAAGATATCATTTTATCGATTAGATGTAATGACCAAGACTAAAACATGTTTTTGCCTAATCCATGCTGACTACAACTGGGAAAAGCAAGCAAGATGGAGAGTAGCCTTAAAGCTTGGTGATTTTGTCAATGATTCCCATTATGAAGTATTAAGTAAAACAGAACTGGGATATGAACCTGAAAGATCCTAAGTCAACCTCTTTAAAATAATAATTTCCCTACCATTGGCACTTTTAATGCCAATCCATACTAGCAAAAGCTGTCATAGTGTCAGCATAAAAAGATAATCTAGAACATGATGAAGCAATATCTTAGCAGTCTTCCCATCCAGAACTCATTTAACAACTTTAACTAAAGCCCTGAAAATGATATCCAAGCTTAACATAAAATCTACCTCAAAAATATAGAAACCTCAAATAAATATCTAACTCAGGAATGTACATTTTCCAATTGTAAGCTATTTCTGAAGACTTGTGATCCAACTCAGCTTTCTCAATGGTGGCTGCCAGAAAAATTTCTGAGTAATAAAGATCAACACTAGAACAATAGTTTTATTCTCTGAATTCACTACCTGCTGCAAAATGAATTTAGTCCAGGTCACAAACTTGCAGAGTAATGTAATAATATAAAGTTTAAAAGGTTACAAAGAAGTTACAATAAGTGCTGAAAAGGAACAAAGCATGTTTGCTGCTGAGTCTGATGAAGAATGAAGTTCTCCAGGGAAAAGGCTATACAATAAGAAAAGGACCTAAGTAAAGTGGAGCAGAGAGGTGACTTCCAACGTAAATATCAAATATGTGGGGGTGAGACTGGCTGTACTTTTTATTTTTGGCTGGAATTAAAGTAAAGATCAACACTAGGTGACTACAGATAATCCTGGGGAACCTTCTTAAAACTGATATATGATAATAATGATAATAATAATAATAATAATAATAATAATAATAATAACAATAATAATAATAATAAACGGAAAAAAGCACTGCTTCAGTTCTACTATGATAATGCTTCTTAGATATTCAAGAAAAATGGTCATTTAGTTTGAATATACTGCTAAATTCTGATGATCTGTCAAGATAGTTCACTAAATCATTTTGATAATGATAATGAATTACTCTAATTTCTAAATCCAAGTGATTAAACAAGTGATTAAAGTGGATTAATTCTATAGACAATACATATGAACAAGAAGATTTGGAAAAATCAAATGCACATAAAAAATGTATTTCATACTCACCTTTAGTTTTAGCATTCAAGTACGCCTGATAGCTCGGGGAAGCATGATAGTTTTTCATTGCCTTTTCATATTCAAGCTGTAAAACAAAACCACAAATGCAAGTAGTATACAGTGTACAGAACTGTTGTCAAGGTGCTGTGAGTGGGTGAATGACAGAAAAAGATCTAAAAAAGGGTGGTCCCAGTCTGTGGTTATGCTCATCATGAGTACACCACAATATAATATCATAAGAAGAAAAAGCATAATAACCAGGAAGAGGTAAGGTTATGGTGGAGAGAGATATAAGAGCAAGCTATTTGCTGTCCTACAAGCAAGTGCATGCAAGAGATGTTTATTACAATTGAACCAAAGATGCATCCCACTACATACTGTGTTTGGCATGATTCAGCAAGTGGTTTTTTTCTCGCTAATGAAGAAATTATTAGGAATTCAATTCTTGAATGTACCATACTATATTACCTCTTTCTGTAACTTTCTTCTGCAAAGCCAATCCTGTGCATTCCCACATTACACCCACCTCATCAGTTCTCTCACTGCTATCTTATACCTTCAATCCTTTCTAAGATTTCCATATTCACATCTGTCATGGATATTACCTCAGTTCCACACTGCCTATTAAGTTTGACATACATAAACACTTTCTTCATTATTCTTTTGTTAATAAAATGTTAGACTCAATGTACAGTCCATTACTTGAAATATGTTCCTATTTACATGGAGTGGATAAATTGTATGCAGTTCACTCAAACACATCCTGAAATTATGTTCACCATGAGAAAATGAATGAAGGTGAGCATTGTTTAAATTTCTAACTCAGCACAACAGCTTTTGCTAAGTTAGAATGACACATTTATTCACACCAGCAAATATATAACTCAAACACAACGATAATTCCTCATATTCTCATCTGACATATCTTTGGCTTACACAATTTACTCATGGCATCTGTCTCGCTCTTATGCTGATTACTTATTCTCCCATCTATTCTAACCATACTACAGGATAACTTCATCAATCTATAATTAGCCTGGTGTTCTAAAACCCATATCATCTGCAAATTGTTTTGTTCATACATTTTCTTTGTTATTTCTTTATATTAAGTATAGCTTCCTCACATTCTCCTTACTCAAACTAGACATATCCACCTGTATAGTTTTTATCTTTAACTTACATGTTGTACATAAAAATCTACAAAGCATTCCACTTTGCAAATTTACTGTACATTCTATACATATGAGGAATTAACCTCTTAATGTTGAAAAAAAAGATAAAAATGCTTCAGTTTACTTTTCAATTCTACTAAAACTTAATACTTATGTGAAACAGTTCCAATTTAAAGCCAAATAAACTCAGAATGCAGCATAAAATCATACTTTAAAAGAAAAAGCATTTTGCACCTGTTACTATTGACATTACAGGCTGTACCTCTTTAATCTGGTAACAATGGGACCTGACCACTGCCAGACCAAAGACAATGCCAGAAAACAGAATTTGACCCTTAAGTCATACACAGTTGACGATCCAATCTCATACCACTCACACAAAGTCTTTACATTAGTTCCTTTCTATAATTTTTTCAGTTACTCCACCTTCTCAAGCATATGATGATTTAAGCTTACACTTATTTGCACTAGCACCATCTTCTGTACCTCTTGGTCTCTTGGATGACATTCTGAAGGGCTAATCTATCGCTGAATATAAATTAACATGACTGTTAATAAGCTTGGCTGCAGTGTAAACAGATTTTGGTGCCTTAGCACCGCTAACAGCATCACCATGGTGGCACATCCACAAACTAATAACTTATGGCAGCAGATTCAAAATGTGCTGGACCATGGGAGTTACTGGAACACAGAGCACCGGATTAGAAAGGTACAACCAGTATAATCTTTTTTTGTTAACTATACCACCAAATTTTAACATAACCATTTACTCTTGTTATTACTATGCTTCCTAAGCACACAGAAATTTTTACACACATTACAGAGGCACTACAGAGATAAAAACTCTAATAGTGACCGAAAGAAACCCATACTCCAATCGACTCTAAAATATTAATCATAATGAAAGAAAAATTATGAGTTTAGCCATAAACAATGAAATTATATGGATTCAAAGGTGCAGAAACTTACTTTCTGCAAAACAAAGGTCAAAGCCAGCAATTTACCATGATCATGGTACAATTCACCTAAAGCAGTGTTGTCTAACCTTTTCACATCACATCACATGACACAGCATACATATAAAGAAAACCCTTGGAACATCATACAGCTCTGTCTCACACCCATGTTAATATGCATGCCTAAACATTTTAACTCAACCTACTACCTACTCTCACATATGCTTTTACTATACCTAAAAAGAAATTAAAAAAATCCAAATTTTCATCTTACACCATAAACATTCTCTTTACATTACATTCCTGTCTGCTTTATCATATACCCTTTCTAGATCCATGGATGCTGCACACAACCTCTTTTTCTCAGTATACTTTTCTGCTAACATTTTCATGCACACAATTTTATCTACATAATTTCTACCTTTCCAAAAAGTCTGCTGATCTTCTCTTAACCTGTAGCTATCTTCACCCTTTCAATAACAATTTCCCTACACATCCTTCCTCCTATGCTCTGAAGGCACATTCCCATAAGTTATCTTTACCATCCTTTCCTTTACATAAAGGCACTATCACTGTTCCAGTCCACTCATTGAGTAGGCTTCTATTTTCACTAACACAAACACATATGGGTTGAGTATACCTTATCCAAAAGTGTTTCAGATTTTGGATTATTTTGGATTTTGAAATATTTGCATATACATAATGAGATATGTGGAAAACAGGATGGTATGGAAACAAACAGGTTAGAGCCGAGACATAACTCAGCATTTCAACTGTTCAAGAGATACTGGTTCCAGCAATTGGTGGGACAGCGGTGAAAATTGTTTGTAACAAACTGGTGGCAACAGAGTGTCAGACCCCAGCATGGGCAAGTGAGGTCAGGTGTGGAATTTTCCACTTGTACCATCATGTTGCTGCTCAAGTTTCAGATTTTGAAGCATTTCGGATTTCGGATTTTCAGATCAGGGATGCTCAACCTGTATCTTGTGCATTCATCTCCTACCATATCATCTCCATTCTTCAATATTTTGTGCTTTTTTCTTCTATCCACTCCAGAGGCTTTTCCTATCCTTAACCAACTTGCAATTGCTCTTCTTGTTTTATCCTTGGATATTGTTTCCTGAATTGTAATTATCCCTCACTCTCTCTCCATTCTCCATGTTACTATCTTATTGTCACTGTTGATGTCATCAGCTCTTCATAGTATTCCTTCAACCTGTACAAAATTTCATCTGATTTAAGCAAAGGGTACCCTCCAGCATTTGTTATTCTTTCACTCCTACCATCTCCCCTCCATTTTCATCTTTTTCTTTTTCTTCTTTTTTAATTTCCATTTCAATACTTTACTCTCTAAACACTTTTCACTTAATTTTCTTCCAAAGTCTTCATCTGCTTTTTCTATTCCCTTTCCTTGTCATCCACTTAATCTTCTTATACTTCATCCTGTCTTTCTTACTCTGCCAAGCTGTGCAGAAACTTTTTTTACAGAAATAATTGAAATATCTAGAAATAAAGAAAACATGAAATTTACTCATATAACACTCATAGTCATGATAAAATTTTACCATGTGTGCTGAAGGTGTGTAGATACACGAAGTACAACACTTGAAATACTGTTCAAGATGTGACGCGCGAGAGAGACAAAGGGTGAAGAGGCTAGAAATGGGCAAACATAGAATCTAAATATAAGAAAGGAGACTGGGAGCAGGCATTGAATTACAAACTAGTCTCACTAAAGTGGTGTGTAGGATGACTTTATATGGAAAAGGAATTACCTAAGCAAGAGACAACATGGCTTTAAGGAAAGGAAATCATATGTAACAAACTTCTTAGAGTTCTACAAGAGTGAGCTTAGTCCTAAACAAAAGGAAGGGCTGAGTGGACTGTTTGTATGTGGACTGCCTGACAGCATTTGACACCTTGCTGCAGGGGAAACTGACCAATGATGCTCATTCCCTTTGGAAACTCCCTCAATGTGGGGTGATCACGGCAAAAGTCTCGACAATTGTTGAAATCCAGTTCCACTTCTTGGCCTCAACCTTAACAGGCTACTGGAAGAGGGCAATTCGACCACCATGTTTTCAGAGGTTCCCCCTAATGTTCCTACCAACTAATTCTAAAGTGTCTACCTAATTTTCTGCCTAATGTTCCAACCCACTTCTTCTACCTAATGCTCCCAGCTAATGCTCTGGCCTACTGCTTCTAACTATTCCTCCTATCATTTTGCTAAAAGGTAGGGCTGGCACAGAGTACTCACTGAAGAAAAATCTGAAGTTATGAAGGATGAGTTGCGTGAGTTAAGTCTTGTCAAGTGCTATAAGTGACAAGGAGAGATTTTATGACTGTGACAGAATTCCAGCAGTCCACATACGGGAGAGGGAGGGTGAAAAGACATCTATCTGGGTCAAAGAAGGACAACTTGACAACTATTGAAGTGCTGGCTTACTACGTAGCCATCACTAGCCCTCCCAATACCCAGGCAGGTAGTATTGGTAATATACCTCCCTGGTCAGTGGCTGCCTACTAACTACTATCTTGATCACCAGGCAGGAATAAGGAGGAACTCTTTCAATGGACAGATTATCTCAGAGGAAGGTAAAGAGGATGCCTATTAGGAAACCTTTTTCCATATGGGTCTGATACATGGTTAATGAAATTCAACCCAAGCAAATCTAAAATAACGATGATGGGAAAAAGTAATGAAGGCCATAATGTGATCATTAACCAACAGGAAATAAGCTTCAGGATTCTGAGCATGAAAGGAACTTGGGAGTCAATAAAAACTCTAACTGTCACCATAGTCCCAAACAGAAAACAATTAAGAAACTGTCTGCTAGAAAATATCAGAATAGCCTTCAAGCATACAGAGAAGTAAATATTTTGCAAGCTATTCAGATCTTACTTAAAGCCAAACAAGAATATATTTCTCAGATTTGGTCATCATACCTAAAGTATCACGAAGAGTTAACATAGAGGGGCTATGGGAGGGCAACAAAGATGATACCAGAATTAAGAGAACTAAGTGACAAGGAAAGGGTAAATGCTTAAAATTTGCCCACCTTGGGAGATAAAAAAGTTAGGGGTGACCTGATCATTAACTTAAAATTTTAAAAACAGGTCAACAATTTATAGTGAAAAGTTTTTCATGAAATGTAGGGCTGTAAAATGATGTAAAACAATACTTATAAAGCATAAGAGTGGTGGATGAATGGAACAAAATGATGGAGGACATGGTTACCACAGACAGCATACATGAAGTTAAGAAGTTGTATGACAGTAAAGAATGTTAAAGAGATGGGGCACCATGAGTGTAAAACTCTCTCCCTGTACAGCACAAACAGAAAATTACCTCTTCTTACCTTCTTACCACACGCATTCTCAACTGCTTCTATTCTGCTCTCCCAGAGGAAGTTGCTCATCAACTTTAGGTGTCTTCACTTTGATTATTTTTTCCTCATCCTTTTTCTGATTCTCAGTCCTTATTTCCTTCACTCAATTTCTCAAACACTATCCTTACCACCTAATTTCTTCTATCTATCTTTATCTCTGATGCCTATTCCCTCCACGAGCTCCCATCAAGGGGTGCACAGTAAAAGTCTTCACTTGTCCTTAAATGCTTCCCTTGCATAGACCATTCCATGTATTCTTCCACCATTCCTCTCCCTCCAGTATTCCTTCACCCTATTTGCTTATGTTACAGGTGGTCTTCCTCTCACACCAACCCCTTTAATTGTACTATTATATGCCCTCCTTCTAAATTTTTAGTCTTGCATTCTTTCCACATGCCCAAACCACCTTAAAATATTATGTTTCATCTGTCTCCAATGTTCCACAATTCATTCCCTGCCATACCACATCTCTCATACACCCCTTCACTTCTTTCTTCCTTCCATATAGTCACACCACATGCTCTTCTCAAATAGCTCATACCACAGCCTGTGACTCATTCCATGTCCATGCTTCGGCTGCATCCCTTAATCCTCTTTTCACTTCCATACTTACACATCTACCCTTCATAATTTTATTAAGGGACCCAATGACACTTCTAACCTATACTGCTCTCTCCCTTATCTCTCCTTCCATATCACCAAACTTACCCAAGACAGCTCCTAAATACTTAAATTCTCTCACTTCTTCCAGTCTTTCCCCATATC
>JAUTXX010004557.1:0-10116 GCA_032273605.1 Panulirus laevicauda
AGGCATAAGAAATATAGATAGATTACTTTTCCAAAAAAAAAAAAAGGAACAGAGAATAGGGCTCAGTCCTCTGTTCTTAACACTACCTCGCTAACGTGGGAAATGGCGAATATGTATGAAAAAAATATGCAATAAATATGTATGCATAGAAGATAAGTCTTCATAGATTAACTAACATTATGAACATAAGTATGATCTAAAGCATCCTTTATGTTTTAATCATCAATAAGTGATTGAGGAATACTCCATGAAGATGTGGGAAGATGTGTGAAAGGCTACAAGTATTTTCATCTCTTTGTTGACATCGATAACTGGTATAATGCTAAATCAATAGTGTAGTTCAACTAGAATACAAATGTGAGCTTTGTTCACATGTTCCTGGCTCTTCCTTGTTTATGCAAGAAACAGCAATCAAGTATGAAAAACGAAATTGATCACTAAGTAGGTTCAGCAGGGTTTTCATTGATTTTGTTGATATTACAAAGATGTTTCACCTTGTTTCACACACATTAACAACACATCTTTCCTGATATTTGTAATCTTCATGAATGCACCTAATTCAACAATGTAAAATGAAATATATGCTAAACCAAGGTCTGCAACTTCACGTAATGTATTCTCAGAATGTTACTCTACCATTGTCAAACAAAATCTGTTGGTCCGCAACAAATTTCATTGCAAAGTTAAATAATTGAATAATAGTCTTAGGTAGGAGCATTAGATAGAAGTAGTCATTACAGACATTAGGTAGAAGACTGCAAACACTGCACGAGACTTGCCCTCTGCCAGTGGCCTGTTAAGGGTGAGGCACTAAAGGCTAAGAAGCAGAACAAGTTCTTTATTATGGTTAGTTTGGTTACCCTAAAGTAAAATTTTACCAAAAACCAAACTCTTCCTCTAACTATAGCAATTCCATGAATCTGATTTTTGTCCATTACATGAGTTGCATGGAGCAACAAAAAAAATTAACATGATCTAACTCTCTATATCTCTGCTGCCTGTTCCCTCCAGAAACTCCCATTATGGGTGGCCACAGCAAAATATTTCCACGAATCACTATCCCTACATTTACTTGAAACTGCAGTAGTATGAGGAAAAGTATTTAATCTTGTAGAAATTATAAAACATTTAATTATGCAAATGATATCATCTCAAAGTCACATTCTATCTATAAATATCTCATTGCAGTAGTGGGCACCATGTAAATCCTTAATGAGCTACCTGTATAATCAACATTTATGTGCTGTTAGTTAAACATACATGAAGTTGTTACAACAGTATCTTCTTTCCTTATGCCACTTTATTTGAGCTACTGTCTTCATAGATAACAAATTAGAAATGACGAAAAATAAAATTTTTGGATGGGTGAAGGTCCCACATTACAGAGTATGTGGAGTGCAAGATTTATTTGGATGTTCGTATGTATTTGGAAGTTCTATTGCCAAAAAGTGAACACTGCTAATAAGATTAAAAAAAGAACAAACTGAAAGAAAATTAAATTTGGACTAAATTACTTTATTGCTTCGTGAAGCACTTGCAAGACCCCCACCTCATCCATGTGGTAGGTTGCCCTCCAAGATGAAAGATCGTAAAATAAATGAAATAATATCTGTGAAACAAATTGTCACTCTAACGTACCTAACTTTTGAGGAAAGGTTAGGGAGACACAATCTCCCAAACCTGGCATGCAGACAATTCAGAAATAGCACGAAAGTGGTTATTGCCAAATGGCTGGTCCATTGAATATGCATATGAAAGCCCAGTGAACCCAAATGAAGATATTAATTATATTCATGAAATGAAAAAAAAAGTTATCAGGGGTCAATGAAGTAAATGTAAAAATGATGCAGATAATATAAGAAAATATGGGCTTTCCCTTGTGCCGACACCTGGAATATAAGACAAAATAATGTTGGCTCGGCTTAGATAAATTCACAAGTAATTAGTCATTGTTGAAAGACTTAATTGTCCCAGATAATCATGCAGGTACCAACCAGAGTGAACAATCTGGACAGTGGAATCAGCCTGGGTGAAGAAATCTACCTCAATAAACTTTATACAGTAATACAACATATTATTTCCCTCGTTTAGATCACGATGAAAGGACTGTAATGATACCTGTGAGAGGGAGGTACAGGGAGTATACATCATTCCTGGGCCAAGGGTCTTAAAGGGGGCCCAAGAATTTCCTGGTATCACACAAAATGCAGAAAATCAACCGAGCGGAGGCTCCATTTCACCCCCATCTCATCATCCAGACTTTTTTTTTTTTTTTTTTCCCCTTACAGTTCATGGCATAAAATAAGGATGATTAATGGAAATGGGAGGTGGACCTGACAGAAACTTTGTACCCCCTGAGAAAATTCCTTTTCAATTCCTTTTCAGAGGCACTGCTCAAGTTACTTCGTAAATGGCCGAAACTTGAAACAATACCAAATTATAATGAAAAGGTAGTGACGGTCGGCAAAATAACGTCAGCCCCTACCATCTCCAACCAAGCTGGCATATTAACCACTAATTAATGTAAGAGATCACCTTCAAGATCTTTCCACCTTCTACAAAATTAATCAACCTCACCCCCCCCCCCCCCTCCACATAATCTGTTTGATGTTATTCAATTTACAAATTTTAGAAATGGTTCATGTGTTGGGGGTGTAACAATCTTATGGTTTAATGCACCTGATTGGTCACAGTCAACAGGAGCTGGAAGCAGCATCTGAAAATAAACCATCTTAAATCATTTTAAGTATTACATTAGATTAATCTAAGCAGAAAAGGCCAACTGTCAAACACTTCACCATCTGATATTTGACCTAAGACCTTGATAATGGAGGCTTTTTAGAGGCAATATTTAATTTAATTCTCTGCCGCCTCGTTCTCCCACATGTCAAAGAAAGGGGGTCCGGCCCCCCTGAGAGGGAAACACGTGCCGCACTTGAGTGACCTCGAGCGTGACCCCGACTGAGACTTCCCCTGACCTGGCCTGGGTTAGTGGGAGGAAAGTTTGCCGACAGATGGCAGCACCGCCGCAGCAGACGATACGATCGTTCGCATCCCTTCCCCTTGGCTTCGTTGCACATTTCCTCACCCCCCCAAACTAAATAAATAAACCCGTAAAATTCCTCTTTATAAAATGAAATAAACATTTATGATATAATGGATTATTAGTTATAATTTATTTAGGATGATTGATGATACTTTTGGGGTAAATGAGTATTTAGAAATGACGCAATACACGAACGCCACTTGGATTTATTTACGTCTGCTTGGCATAAAAGGCAAGTGAGTGACTGGCTCAGGTAGATGACTGGTTCACATGAGTAGGGCTGGCTCTACTCCTACCTGGAACTACTACCCTCCCAATCTACCCGGTAAGTTACGAACTACCACCGTGTCCTTGGGAGTAGATGAGGTAGATGACCAGGGGGGAGGAGGAGGGGAAGTCTGGTGCAGCCGCGAGTGTCAACTGTTGTTGGCCATGGGTTCTACTCTGGGGCCCAAGGCAACACACACTCGTCTTCCAGACGTGACAACTGGTTGTTTGGTCTCTAGTTCAGCCATATCATGATATACTTGGTTATTTATCGATGTAAATAACAATAAATAATTATCTTTAGTCATTAGAAATCGTGTGTCTGCAGTCACTTAAACAAGTTACTTAAAAATCTACTTAAAAGGTGATTCAAGTCTTCACCACAAGAGGTATATTAAAGTAGATCTGAATTATTAGTGGACAAATATGGTAGATTATTTGGGCAAGAAAATTGAGGAGGAAAGTGTGTATCATTTTCCCAGAACTTCGTTCACTGTAATGTCATAGAATTTCATGATGACGTAGAGTGAAGTAAGACCAGGAATGTGTAATTAGCGGATTGTTTTTTTCACCCGCTGATGATAGATGGAGGTATTGGTGGTGGGAGTTGTGTAGGTCATGGAAAATGTGGGTGAAATATTTATTCGTATCGATGGAAATTATGGAAACCATTCCGTAGTTTCCTCTAACAGTCAGAATGTACCTTCTTTTTGATGTTTTTAAAGAATGGATGATTGATTTGGTTTTGTGTTTATATTCGTTTGTTGGGAAGCTTGTCTATGAAGACATTTGTCACCTTCCGTCAGAGACAACCCACATCTCTCATAGGAAGTCGTGTTTTAACCTGTAAATGTAACCTGTATCATAATTCGTAAATGCTAAATCAGGTACACATGGAAGTTTTTACAGTTATTTTACAGCATGTAATTGTAATTAAATGGCTTAGGATTTTTCCTGAATTAAGCTCCAGATAAAAAAAAAGAATTTAACTTTGAAATTAAAGCATTCTGCAGATGTCTTTATATCCTTTCAAGGTTATTGCAAATGTTTATAAGTTTGTTTTGTGAACATTTTGTAATAGTGTGAAGAACTGCAAGCTTTCTTTATAACTTGATAATGATACTTTTTTCCTTTTAGTTTATTGATTTATTTTTACGTATGTGAATTCGACTTGGTAGTTGACATGATTTGTAAATAAAGAAAACATTTTGTTGTATGATTCTCTTCATTTTTTTCAGGTTTGGTGATGTGTTAGTCTATGATGAGACGTAGTGGCCCTGGAGGGGGCGGGGGAGCAGGGGGGTTTAGCAAACCTCCACCTGCTCCCCTTACACATGGAGGTTCTAGTCGAGTGCGGCTTCACACTCCTGAGGTCAATGGATCGCTTGGCAAAGACAGATTTGGGTATGTAGGGGGATTAAACATGTCCAGCTTGTGCAGTATTAGGAAGTTTGATGCGTTAGTATGTTGTACCTTAGTCCGAGCTTAACCAATGGGGAGGACAAACTGCCGGGTTGACTCTAGGCCAGAATTCAAACCAGGGTGAGCCGGTGCATATATTTTTAGTCAGCAGTGCTAACCACTATACAATGGAAGCCCATAGTTTGATGTGCATTGTATGCAAATTTTTAGGAATGAAATGACATAAGAAAAATTTTAGGGAAAGTGATATGTCTTGCAATACTTCAGTTAATTTTTTCAGGTAACATGTATGTATAACTTTTGCAGTACAGTATTGTTTATATGTCTCATGTGGCATTGACTTGGCTTTTAAGTGGTGAGATTTATTGATATTATGTACTTAAGAATTTCTCTATGTGACACACAAATTTTGGAACTGCTGTAGCATTAATTCTTTCTGTAACAGATCACCCCGAGAAAGATCACCTAGTCTTGTTAGCAGCTTGCCTCTATCTCCTTCACATCCGAGCAGCAGGGAGAAGTCTCCAAACCCTGCCTCGCAGGATTTGCATGACTGTTCCATGTGTTTGTCAGCTTACATTCAAGTGAGTTCTGGACACTTTTCTTTCATAAGATTCCAGCAAAAGATTTATAGAGATGCTGAGAAATGGTTCAGAAAAAAGTTAGGACTTTGCTAAAAGTGTTTTTTCATAAATTTTAACAGTGTTGTATGATTTAGTGATAAAAGAGAATTTAGAACAAAAATCGTTCAATTATGCAACCCAAGAACCCCTGTTGTAGAGCACCTGCAGCTATGAGGTTACACCTCAGTCAGTTTTAGGGAAATATTGGATTCCTTTGCACTGGGAAGTTCCTTGATGATCCTGAGTAGATGAAACATCATGGGTAAACCATGGAAAGGTCTGTGGGGCCTGGATGTGGATAGGGAGCTGTGGTTTCAATGCATTGCACACGACAGCTGGGGACTGAGCATGAGTGGATGTGGCCTTTTTTCGTCTGTTTCTTGGGGCTATCTTGCTGATGCAGGGGGTGGCGATGCTGTTTCCTGTGGGTTGGGGTGGCACTGGGAATGGATGAAGGTGAGTAGGTATGAATATGTGCATGTGTATATATATGTATATACACTATATGTATGTGTATGTGCATTTATGTATGTTTATGTGTATATGAGTGGATGGGTCTTTCTTTGTCTGTTTCCTGGCACTACCTCACTGATGCAGGAAATGGCAAGCAAGTATAATAAATAATTCAAGTAAATAAAAGATATTAAAATAAGATGAAAAGTATTCTTCAATAAATGGTAATATCTGTAGACATAAATAAGTCACTTACGAGGAGGCAACCCATATATAACTATCTATAATTTTGCTACCATGTTTTGTATATTTCCACCCTAATTCCTCAAACTATGTACAACTCTTTGACTCTATGAAACCCTGCCACAATGGACAGCTATCTCCACATCCATGTGCTGAAATCCCCTATGAAGAATTATATTGATGTGATGCATGTCACATTTAACCCATCTAACAAGCAATAAAACTAATGAAAACAGAATTAATGACTGTGTCCATCAAGTGAAAACTGAAATATGGTATAGCAAATCTCAGACTGCACCAGCACAAATGTGGTCATTCACTAAAGGTCTTAGGGACATTCCTGCACATTACATTAAAGGGAAAAATTTTCTGGTTTCTGGTGTGATTTCAAATATCCAATCAAATGAGTATAATGGGAAATTTTTATGGTAGCCATGGGATTTTGTTGCAACTGGGTATAAAATAAATGTTTTTTAGTACATCTGAACGAGGGATTAAATAAAACTGATAATTTACATGAAAATCAATTGAACTTATACAATACCTCACTGGGCCTATCATTTAATTCAGTGATCTAAATAGTAAATTAAGTGTTTGAAGAAGATACTGTATGTATCATGTATCCCAAATTCAATGGGTAAACAATTCCTAAAGGTTAACTGTAAAGCAAAATCCTGATGGGTGAAACCCTTTTCTCCATGAAGTCCCATTATATTACTGAAGATACTTTCTACAGAAAAAAACTGGTTCCACAATGTGAATAAAATCTTAAGAATGAAAAAATTTTCTTTAGATACATACTTGATTTAAATCTAATAATGTTTTCATATTTTTCTTTATGCTGAACTGTTTCTCCCACATTAGTGAGGTGGTGCAAGAGCAAATGAACAACAGGTTCATTTACACACATCCAATTATGCATAATTAGTGGTACTAAAACCACCACTTACCATCCACAGTCACATCCCACAAACCACCCCAAGGTTTCCCTTAGCCATTCTATATGTCCTAGTTCAGCCCAATGAAAACATTATATCTCATATACCATGTTGATCCCATTCACTCTATTTCACGCATGCCTTTCATCATCTTGATTGATCAGACCTTGACACCCCCCAAAAATGTGATAGTAAATGTAGTTTGTACATGAGAGTTGACCATGGTGTGCTGCAGTGGTTCAGATATATGGAAAGGTCAAGTGAAGTGAAGATATACATGACAGAGGTAAATGGAACAAGGGGGAGCGGGAAACCAAGAAGGAGATGGAAGAATGAGTGAACAAGGCTTTGGTCTCTCTCTTAAACTGACATTTCTTAGATCTACAAAATAAAATCCAAAGTAAGGTGCTTTTACAGGGATATGTGGGGGAATTACTGTACTAAAGTTGCAAAATTTTGTGCACCAGGGACCAAGTAATCGTCCAAATCTCAATTGCACAAACTTCAGTTCAATGGTTTTCCACTGAAATACAGGGTTAATGAATGGAGGCCCCTAACAACACACCAAATATTACCTTTAAAGTTTTCTTAACTATGAAAAAAGAATTAAAGAACTCTTAAAAATGTATAATATATATTGTACATACAATCATGAAAGATAAATAATCATTAAGATAATCAGAAATATAACAGAAAAAATTTATGTTAGAGTTGGAAATGCCATCTATCACACAAATGCTCACAATCAACTATATTTCAGTGTTCAAGATATAATCTGTAGATGATAAAATTCTCTCTCTCTCTCTCTCTCTCTCTCTCTCTCTCTCTCTCTCTCTCTCTCTCTCTCTCTCTCTTTACAGTTTATTTCAGTAGTAAGTACCTGGAATATGTTCAATGTGTTTCAATCCACTACCCACATATCCTTACATTTGCTTCCATCATTCCATCCATATCAAATATTCCTAAAATCAAACATGAGCTAAAAAACTGTAGATAATAAGTAACTAATATGCTTCACTATCAACTCTAGATTCAACCAAGATAAATAAAAATAAATACCACCTGAAAGACAGCATGCTACCTCAAGGTTATAAGAAAAGTCCGCTTTTTCAAACTGGGGAGGGTTCAGTATAAAAAAAATCTTACCTCAATATTTAGAGGTTCTCGCAGTGGTTTGGGCCTAGAGTTGGGCCACATTGGTACAGAAACTGGTACTGACTGAGCAAGATCTCTTACTGCAGCTCTGCCACCAGGAATGTGAATCCCTTCATCATGATTTGAGTCTAAAAAGAAGATAAAAAGGAATCAATTAAAAAGTGCTTCAAATAAACCAAACCTTTAATTATGTATCATTAGATTATATAAATCTTCAGGGTTTCCATAAGTTTTCCCATGGATTATGTGTTTCAGGGGTAAAACCAAATAAAGCTCATACCTTTAAAATCTGACTATATCATCTACAATGTACCCATCTACAAAAAAGTAAAGCTGACACTAATGAACCCTTGGAAACACGAAGAGCCAATGTGATAACTGATGCTGAACTTCTCATTCATGAGCTTAAAAAATACTACTCCTCCTCAGAGCACGAAATAAACAAACTGGCCTAAGACTCCCATGGAGGATTATGAAATATTAGGAACTAGTTTCTGCTCCTCACATTGTTTTTTCTGCTAGCAAAATTCATTCTACAGCAAAACCTGCAGTTATGCTATGCATTCTCTAGCAACTTATCTCATGTCCCAATTATGTGTCAACCATTACTTTTTCCCCCTTTTCATTTTATCTCTTGCTTATACATTTTCACACATCATCATTCCTTGCTGCACAAGCAGTATGAAATCCAAATAATTATGCAATCTATTCCAGCAAATGACCTGAATGCTGCTCTTAGTTTTTCAAAACTTGAAGGTATGGAGTTAATCTTTAATCATATAATAGATTCTGCATGTTCTACCCAATTTGTTAAGGTACATAAAGTATGTTTGACATAAAGGAGTACAAAAAAAAGCTTATAAAATTCTTACAGTACAGAAATATATCTACCTAATCTATCATCTTTAAATACATTGCTGTAAACTTGAGAGTGGATTATGTGGGTTTGGGTTAACATCAAAATGGACCATAAAAACTAGGATGGACAAATTGATTACAAGATGACCAGTTAATGCTAAGACACCTTTTAGGTAGCAGATGGCAGGCAGTAGGTAGTTGTTGGTAGGGAGCCATCAACCAGGGATGTATATATTACTGGTACCATCTGCCTGAGTATCGGGATATATAATGATGGTTGCATAGAGCTATTTTTTCTTTCTAGCTCACCCACACATGGAATGCATGCATTCTGTCCACAAATGTACAATCACTCCTACTCACACATAGCTCATACAACTTTTTACTCTTCATAACCCTAGATTTTTCCTGCGGTCAGCACTAGGCACTAACCCTGCCTTTTGGCAAAGTGGTAGGAGCATTAATAGACAGGAGTATTAGGTAGGTATAGTAAACAAGTGCATTAGAAACATTAGGTAGAAGCAATCAATTGGAACATATAGTGACACATTAGATAGAAGTATAGTAAACCCTTAATCAAATGGACTACTCAGGGGGAGGGAGTGTCTGTTAATGCTGAAAGTCCACTAAATTAAGAATGTAACCTATGGGCCATTTCTTTAATACAATATACAGTATACAGTAATACAAAATACAGTTCACACACTTTCTTTTTTTAGCTCCTCTATCACTTGATACCGTTTTGAATTGTAAGGATTGCAAAATTATTCAATAAATAAAGTCACAGTTCTATGTATGCAATCTGACCACATGGTAACTTGAGGCAGACTGAGACCAAATCACAGCGAGTATACCCCACACTACAAAACACAAGTGCAATATGAAATGCACATGGTGTGGTGATTGAGATTTTTAAATTTTCTTTATCTTTTAAATTATTATCAATAAATGTATTTCTATTTGCCCAGTCTGTTAAATCTGAAATCCATTAAATCAGGGTCTGTTAAATCAAGGGTTTATTGCATCTGGTAGGAACAATAGGTAGGAGCCTTGGAAAACACTGCACTAAAATTGCCCTCTGTCAGTGGCCTGTTAAGAATGAGGTACTAAA
>JAUTXX010004568.1:0-10116 GCA_032273605.1 Panulirus laevicauda
TGTGTGTGTGTGTGTGTGTGTGTGTGTGTGTGTGTGTGTGTGTGTGTGTGTGTTTGTGTGTGTTTGTGTGTGTGTGTTTGTGTGTGTGTTTGTGTGTGTGGAAAGGGATGGGGGAATCTGGAGTTAAGGGAAGGGATGGGAAGGGAAGGAGGGTGGGAGAGGATGGGACGCGGGTGTTGTGGTTCTCACGGAGGGATCCGACACCATTTACCACACACAAGCAGCATTTACAGCCCTCCTGACCCCCTCCTCCCTACACCGGGGGATCATATGATTACCTTGCTCAAAGGACGTCTAATACGCTAATACAATCCGCTGATGAGGCCGGCCAGCAGCTGCCATACTCACCGACATCACTCCTGCCTCGCCTTCGTCAGGAAGCTCCTGTACCGTCCCAAGCCCCACCTGCAGGGATTCTGTTGTGGGGGTATAGGGAAGTGGGTGGTAGTTCGGTACTCCTTCTGTGGCTGTGGCAGAACTCTTATTATGTCTTTTTTTCTGTGACTTTATGATAGTTCGATGAGACCTTCTGCTGTCGATGAAGACATCTACGGTAGCGACAAGGTTGTTTGGTGGGTACTTTTGCTGCGTCTCTGTGAAAGTAGTGGTTAGGAGAATACTGAAGCTGTGTGTGTGTGTGTGTGTGTGTGTGTGTGTGTGTGTGTGTGTGTGTGTGCGGCCGGTGCCATGGCTAGGTTAAAGCCTGCTGGTGCTCCATGTTATAACAATACGAGCGTACGAGTTCGAGATTCTTGGCTTGACTATACAGCTGTGTTAGTTGAGGTCACCTGGTGTGACTATTATGCTACCTGAAGGTACCTGGCGTGACTACGTCGGTGTGTTGAGCCATCAGGACCTCACAGCCTTGCATGAGTACCGTCCCACAACTCCACTAAACCTTTGTGGGAAGGAACATGTACTATCTTGAAGCCATCGATGCGCTGCAGCGATGTCATTTCCCCATCTGTTTCAGATGTCTCTTGTTAGGATTCATCTCGAGACTCTATCTCACAGAGGAAAGCACAGTTTGATGAATATAAGTGATGGTAATACGAGACACTTATACTTGCTTAATGACCGTACAATCGAAAATGTTTCTCCGTCACGTAAATAAAGTTTCAGACGGTAACTTGTGAATCCAGCCCTAGCGGCCAGGAGGGTAGTGTGTACCTGAGTCATCGCATCCCTGAAGAAGGTATGGCAGATCACAAGACCACCGTCGGACTGTCTGTTGTTCCTGGTGTATAACGAAGAACGGTAAACAGAACATCAAAACTCAAAACCTTGTGAGAGAGTTTCCTGGCGCTTTTGTGAAACTCACAGGACTCACAACTTCTCGCATAGACAACTGAACAAAGTAGACTCGAAAGAGAGAAAAATATCTACGGCATTAAAGAAGGGAGGTGATGAGACAAGCGAAATCCACCCCATCAGGTAGGTACTGTGGCTTAGTCTGGGGTGGGGCCGAGCCCAGCTTGGCCTGGGGGTTTCAGGGCTGCCCTTCTGGGGTTGAGGGCTGGGGTGTTGGGGGAACGAGGCGCCAGCGTGGTGGTGTCCGGGTAGATATATTACTCTGAAAACTACCGACCTTCCCTCCGCCACCCGGACTTAAAGTGGAGAATACTCTTTTCCATTCTGTGGTTCTAGAGGCTCCTGTACAGCCACGGGAATTAGCTAAGAACTCCGGGTTACGGATCTCATCTGTGAGGATGAGGGATATACAGTCTTCGTTTTCTGTTGTTAAGAGTCAGCTCGTCCACAGCCCTGGTTTTCGTTTTCTTCTGTGCGTCAGTATAATCACACGTAGGTTCGCCAGGGTTCGATTCCTAGACAGGGCAGTCGGCCCTCAGCTGACCTAGTCGTTCATTCGCTCTTCGGCGATGGTCGATAAAAGGGTAACTATTTTAGATGGGGAAAACTATATATTGAAAGAGAGAAAGTGTCATGACTGAGCATACATTTGCTGGTGCCTTCTCGACTAACTTAAAATATAAAAGTAGTCCCCCGAAAAGGTGAAAGAAATGATAGATTTACTTTTCAAGAAGGAAACCTGTCATGGATTCATGGATGATTAAGAAAATATTATAATTCAGGTCTCCCTAACATTATGAAAAAAATGGCGTATAGAAAACGTAGTATAGAATTATAGAACTTGGACCTCCACATCTTTTGAGTATAGTTTGGAAATTGAAAAATTTCTTCGAGTATGACCACCTGTACTGATGTTTGGACCTGATTTTAACCCCATTTTAACCCTAATTTTTAAAAAAGTTTTACTGAAAAATATGACCCCCACTCCCGTTTACCCCTGAGTGCAAAGAGGTCGTAATGTATCAGTAACGAAGTCGTAACGGCACGTCACGCCTGCGGTGTTACCTTACCACAGGGGGCGTCGGTGTTACGATAGCGTCACAGGACAATGTGCTGTGACTCCTGTGACGCTCACACCAGACACCACCACAGCCTCTGTTCAAGTAACATTGTGAGGGAAAAAATATGAACAATGTCGCATCTCGAGTATTATGGCTGTTGGAAATACAAATTGGGTCATGTGATTTTGGTCTTTATCTGATCTAACGTTGCTAGGACAATGCTATGTTAAGGTAGGGGATTTATTCTAATTACATTTGAATGGTTTTTAGTTAGTCTTGTTCCATTTTGATCGGAATTACATTAACCTTTTGTTCCATTTAGATCGGAATTACATTAACCTTTTCCTCCATTTAGATCGGAATTACGTTATCCCCTTGTTCCATGTAGATCAAAATTACATTAATCTTTTGTTCCATGTAGATTGGAATTACATTAACCTTTTGTTCCATGTAGATCGGAATTGCATTAACGCTTTGTCCCATTTAAATCGGAACTATATTAACCTTTTTTTTATCCACAATTTTTATTCTCTAGGGCAAAACTGTGTCCAATTTTCTATGGTCTTGAGAGGTGTCACACTGAACCCGGTTCTAATCTCGACTCCTCCGGCAGGTGTGGTTCCAGAACCGTCGCGCCAAGTGGCGTCGTCAGGAGAAGATGGAACAGGCGCAGCTGCGGCTCCACGAGCAATCCATGGGTCTGCTGCACCGCCCGTCAGGTCCCCCTGGCCCACTGGACCACTTCTTCCCGCCCCTCCTGCCCGGCCTGCCGGCGCTGCCCAGCCTGCAAGGCGCCATGCCCTCCATCCACGGCGGCCTCACCGGCATGGGCGGCACCGTGCCCTCCCTCCCTGGCTTCCTCACCCACCCACACGCCACCTACCCGTCCTACCTCACCCCGCCCACCTCCTCCGCCATGGGAGTGGGTCCGCCTCCCCCGCCCACCATCACCACGTCGTCAGCCCCGCCGGCTTTCACCACGCCCCCGCTGCCAGTGTCCCCGCCCCTGCCTGCGCCCATGTCGGATCGAGCCTCGCCTCCCGTGGCTCCTGAAGACGAACTCCGCTCGTCTTCCATCGTCGCCCTTAGACTGCGGGCCAAGGAGCACTTGGAGAGCCTCGTCAAGACCTCCACCCTCGTCTGAGTCCCTTCCTACAGTCTACCCATTCCACTCCAGTCCAGAGCCAGCCGATCTGTAAGTCGTTAGACACCCACTTCAGACAAAGTGGCGAGGCGATCGTCTGGGTACCACACCACTTCGATAAACCCACTTCCAACCCCACTCAGAACAGGATCAACGTCGTCTGAGTCGACTCAACCCTACCTACGTTAGGATCGAGGTCCTCTTGGGCGTCAACACGACTTAGCTTCACTGTCCTCCAATACAAAAACAAGAACCTGTTACGTATAGTCTGTCCTCATAGCTTACAACAGTGACTCTAGTAGCGACGGTGATCTAGTAGTGTGGAGGAAACCAATAACATTCTTGTGCCAAATGTTAGCGTCGCGGACTAAGTTTAATGTGTGACAATATGGACGTACTGCTATACTGTGGAGCCAAGTGGAGACGCATCTGAGGAGCGCCAGCGGGTTTTAGATGTGTACGCTTTACTCCCGTCGTGTCTCCTCTGTGCTAGACAATTTGGACCGAGTCAATGGGGATTTGAGGAGCCAAGTGCATGGAGGCGGCGCCCATGGCGTAGCGTCGCAGATGTGAAACCCATGCGAAGCTTAGCAGCTTAGCATTTGATTTCGAAAGCTAGAAATATATTAGAACTCCGTCTCAAGAAATGATGGAGGCTAATCTGTGTCGTTCCATCCCTCTACTTCTCTGTTCATTTTCCTTTGTCTTGTTTAATGTCCCACTGCAGCTCTAAAGAACCACTTGATGATATGTGCTTCTCCGGGGACCAGTTGTGAGTGTCTGAGGAGGACCTGTGAATCGGTCACACCCTACGGGGAATTCCTGTCTAGTTTCAGTCATCAGTTGGGGGGAAGGGTAGATGGCTAGGGAGGAGCGGATGGCAAATGTTAGTGTAGGATGATCTGTTCTTCATCTCTCAGCAGAACGAGTGATGATGACAATGGTGATCTGAGATGATGGTGAAAGGACAGATCTATAAAAGTGAAGAGCAGATCTGCAGATGATAGTCAGGGATAAATCTATGGATAAAGAGTCTAAAATAAGTCAAATCCCTCTTACTCACTGTACAGTGAACAGTGTTGAAGTGGGTAGGAGTAGAGCAGGAGAGGAAGGATTTAAATTCAGACGTATGCTGAAGTGGGTTGACCCACAAGGACGGAGGTGAGATCTTAGTGAGGTTGGGTGTGTGAAGGGGTCAGCTAGAGACTCCTCACCATTGTGAAGGTGGACATCATCCCGTCCTACAGGTGGCTCGACTTTGAACCGTGAAGCCAAAATAATCTACCTTAAACATGTTTAGTTCAGGCAGGATCTTCTCGGGATCCGATTTAATTCTTGAGATTCTGGTCTGAAGTTATTTCCTGGTATTTCTAAATCTTTCGAGGAGAGTGTTCCCCACTCCAGACGGCGATGTAATCAATAAGTGGCTGTCTAGTTCTTCAGTTGCCCCAGCCTCAGTGGTAGCATAGCGGACGGACGGCCTCACACATAGGCCTTCACTAGGTCAGTGTGAGTGGTTATCAAGACGCAGGACCTGGATCGTATATACACCGTTGGTATCAACAGCAGGTGGACTTAGGTCCCCCTTCAGGCATTCCACCATCCTCCTTTGTAACTGGGAGGCGGCAGGGGACGCCACCGTGCTACTGATTTGGAGGGGGTTATGGGGCCTCAGGTACAATCTTGATATCTACCCTAATCCGCTACGTAAAACCATGAGGAGCAGAACAAGGCGAATCCTTCTTTCAGTTTCCATTGCCCCGTCTATGGCCCTCTTCGAGACTCAAGGCCCGCGCCCACTTAACCTCAAACCTCCTCCCCTGAGCCTCACCTCCCAAAGCTGGGCTTTACCTCTCCTCACCAAGATGCCCAGGACCTTCTCCTGTCACAGATGTGTCCTTCTGTCAAACGTTTTCAACATGATATTTCCTTTTATTTTGCGACGAATCATCATAGTCCAAAAATTCCCTGAAAGACATTGCGATAACGTTCAACATATATCCCCCAAGTTATAGCGACTCCACTTCTCTTATTGCAGAGCCATTTGTATAGGGCTGTTCTAGACGTCTGACCACATGCTAAGTCATGTCAGTTTCCTTGAGGTCAAGTCCGACCATGGGTCAAGTGGCAGCCAGGTCTGTCCTTAAGTCATACAGAAGAGGCTGCAAATGTCTCCTCATCGGCAGCCGAGAGTGATAGGGAGAAATACCCAATCTGCTTCTTCATCTTAAGCTTTATTTCCTTAGATTTTATCGACTCAAAACAAATGTACCTTTATGTTACCTGTATATAGAGAGAGGAGAACAATAAAATGTATATAGTAGAGTAAGAGTTAACTTGCCCCTCTGTGAGCGAAGAGGAGATCTCTGTCGTGTTTTATATGGCATTCAGTAGAACCCCCTGGTAAATCCACACACACACACGTGACCTGGGCGTCACCAGTGGCTGTTGTGGGCCAGGCCCTGGACTACTGAATCTACCTGGATGTATAAGTATAATGTAGTTGTTTTTATAGAGTATTTATATTCAATGTAAAAGACAAACAGGGTATAGTGTATGTGGAATCCAAGCGTTTTTCTTTGGATGTCGTCATTTGTACAAGTGGCCACGGGGGCCGGTCGCGCATTACGATCAACGGATATACTACGGTTCTGAAAGGCGGTTGTAAATGGTCTATATTGCGAACGTTGATTTGACTGCGACTCTCTCCGGATACCGAGGTAAGGCTCTCAGACATTACACGATGTGGACTTAAGACGCATTGTCTACTGTACACGATGGCACACAGCCTTAGATAAAACCTCTGCGAATGCCGTGGATTCAGAAGCCCAAATGGACGCAGACGCACGTGATCGAAGGGCATGGAAAAAAGGACATGACAGTAACGGGCTTTTCATAGGAGTCGCCTTAGTCTGTTGCCTGACGAAGTAAGAGCTGTAGACGAGCGTGTAAAATGCTAGGCTTTTCGCTGAGATTTGACGATGTTCTGGCGTTACACTCCTTCCTGTGTGGCCACTCAATGAATCTCCCTCTCCATCAGGATTGGCGATGTTCCTAGCGATGAATGAGTCAATGAAAGGGTCATTGTGTGGGGGTAGTTCACACCCCTGAAGGAGGTCACTGTGTTGGGGAAGTTCACTCCCCTGGAGGAGGTCATCGTGTGGTGGAAGTTCACGCCCTTTGGAGGACCCAGAGCTCAAAACTAGAGCGCCATTCACGCACAACACTACCATCTTATTTTTCTTGAAGACCATTACCTCATTACCTCCTTCGTCAGGCTGGTTATCATAGTGATCATCAGTAATCCACCGAACGCAATGAATCACTCGATAATTCAATGTTAGCAGCGATCACTTTTATCATAAGTGAATTATCTATGACTCGTGAGTTATCTTCGACGTTATATTTCGTTCTTATGAGCTGTTGCAGCGATGACATCGAAGTCCCAGTTTTCCAAAAGGCTGCGACGATCGCCAGTGATGGTTAGAACCAAGGGGCATCGCTTGGGTTGTCTGTGCCCACACCCGCCACGGCTGTGAGAAGGTATGATAGCAGCTCTCGCGGCTGTGTGTGTGTGTGTGTGTGTGTGTGTGTGTGTGTGTGTGTGTGTGTGTGTGTGTGTGGCGACCATCGAGTACGACTCAGAGAGAAAAGAAAGAGGAGTTACATTGAACCAGTCACCCAAAGGGGTGATGTAAGTGGCCCACCTGACTATCCACAAAATGGGAATATGTTTTGCATCAACCCGTGTCAGACGCTCATGTCACCTCGATATTGCTACATATGTGCTTTGCGAGCGGTTATGGCAACTGTAGAACCTTCAAAGGGAGAACGTTCTAAGACTTCTGAAGGAGAACCATGAGGCTTCGAAGGGAGAACACTAAGGCTTAGGAGTGAGAACCCTGAGGCCTCGTAGGGAGAACATTAAGGCTTCTGAAGAAGAACATTAAGGCTTCGTAGGGAGAACACTAAGGCTTCGTAGGGAGAACAGTAAGGCAGTAAACAAGATAAGATCTTCACCTTAAGCAACTGGGCAAAAAAATATCGAAAAAAATATTAAGTTATAAATGATCATTGAATGCTGAACAGAAGTTATTCATTTCCATTTACAGTTGGGTCTGGTAACCCACTCACAAATTTTCTAACGAAGAAAAGAAAAATTGTTCGAAAATGGAAATGTTATCTTCGTGTTTTTGAAGCTTTCACTGATTTTCAGAAGAATAACATTTGATGAAAATGATTCCTTCAGGCGCGTTTCAATCTAATAATTTTTTGCCTACCCACCTAAATAACAATTTTAGGGATCTGAGTTCCTGCGAGGATAACATTGTGTCTGCTGGACTAAGAAGCCATATACGACAAAGGTCATACATCTCAAAAAAAGAAAAATAGACAAAGACCTGTTCAAAAAATGTAAAACGAGATAAACTCATTTTCCGATGAATGTTGTGATCAACGAGTCGTTTATTTGACCCAGTCACACAAAAATGATTCTTAAGATCATTACCACTTGTCAACAAAAGGCTATACAACACTCAATGTCTCACGCGGCTGTGGGCCCCAAAACCCGTGTTGTACTTAAGTCGAATTAAGCAGTAAAATGACAGTTATTGACCCTGATGGTAAGGGTCAGTATTAGAGGGCCAGTATGAACCAGGTGTGACGAGGCCCCCCCCTTCCCCTTTCCCTAACCCCCCCCCCCCTTCCTCTTCTAAAAGCTTAGACGTGTACAGTGTAAAGGCTTCGTAAGACATAGCTGTGTACGTCTCCGTCGTCGTGTACGTACGTTCCCCACCCCCCCAACCAGCCCCACAAAAAGGAGGGTGTCCAGCTCAAGGACACTGTAGCTTTTCAACAAAAAAATTCTGTGTATTTTATCTCATGTGTTTCATTTTGTTCCCTCCTTGACTGACTGGGTGTGTGCTCCTCTTCCCTTGTGTGACTGAATGAAAAGGTGTATCTTTGACTTATGGGTGACTGATGGGGCTCAGACAACATCATTCTTGATGGGACGATGTGGTAAATAACACACTTTCAAAGTATGTGGAGCCTTGAGGACGAGTATAGGACACAGTTCCTTGTATCACATAAACCTTTCTCCTCTGCTGTCTCGCATGAGAGATACACGTCAGTAGAGACGAATGGATCAAGAGACACTTCAACCCCGGATGGTAAACAAAATTGCTAAACACTACATCATTACCTGGGGAAAATATTAATTGATAAACTGATAATATCTAAGTCATTCGTTATTAAGTTAATGGAGCTTCTATTCTGATGTCTGCTCCAGTAACCCATCTGGCTTTATCCATGCTGAATTACCTGTGGTTTACATCCCACCATCATGGCACTACCCCTGGCTTACACCCGTACCAAAACTACATTGATCCTGGCTAACACATCACCAATACTACGTTAATCCTCAGTGTGATCTGGCTTTATTCAGGAGCCACTGACCGGCTCGAAGTGACCTGGCTTAAGTCAGGGGTCACCCCACTGACTCAGAATGATGATCTAGCTCGACCCAGGTGTCATTCACCAACTCAGTGTGATGACCTGGCCTGACTCGGGGTTAACTTAGTATTGAACATTGTCAAGTTTATCTGTACAAAATGTTCGTTATCTATCGCCACATTTTATCATGTAAAAATACAGTTTATGTACATACAGCACAAAAATTATCTTCACACTTTCAAAGTGACATAATATGACATAAGGACGAAAAAATCTGACAGCATACCAACCTCTTAAAATTAACAGGTGATCATTCTGAGACGTATCGTTCATTGGTGTAAAGAAAATTTCTGTGCTGTGTGTACATAAGGGTATTATCGTGTACTACTGCACCGTGATATAGATGCTAAGCTGTGCTCAAAAGTACAGAGATAGTTAATACGCTCACATGAGTCTTGATAAGCGCTTACACTCACACACCACGCCAGTGATTAATCCTTCTTCCATCAGGACACCTTTGGTTTCTCTAACACAAATGCCCTCTGTACAAACATTCTGTTCTTTCATCTGTTCTTCGTTCCAGAAGTTTAACCATTTATGATCCTTCAAAAAGTAATGATTTGGTCTCCTTTACCTAACAACATTATACAGCAGGTGTTAAGGGTGGCATATTGGCAAGTGACTGAAAAGATTTCCTGATGTAGAAGATGTAGAAGTGGATGACGAGAAATCCATTTGAAAAATGGAATATCCTTCTTGTCACTTGACGTACTTAACCCAACAGGATAAAATGGCTTAATCACTTAAGGTTGGTGGTAGAGAGACGCCATATTTTGCCATATATAATCTCCTTATGTATCTTAAGGTGTCACAACCACAGACAGACAGACAGATTCTCATACACATGTCGGAGGCAAAGTCAAGAGCATATGCAGACATACACACTGGTACGGACAGACGCACAGACACACTGGAAATACAGATGTACACGCATGATGCAAACCATTGTACCCACACACGCACACACACACACACACGCCCCATCGCAACCTGGAACCTACACACATACACACACACACACACACACACACACACACACACACACACACAGGCACGCCTGCTCCCCACATCCACGCCTCTCACCAC
>JAUTXX010004632.1:0-10114 GCA_032273605.1 Panulirus laevicauda
GAACAGCATGGTTTCAAGTGGTAGAGGATGTGTGGATCAGGTGTCTGATTTAAAGAATGTGTGTGCAAAGTATGTGGAAAAAGACAGATTTGTATGCAACATTCATAGATCTGGGGAAAGCATATGAAAGGGTTGATTGAGATGCTTTGTGGGAAGTCTTAAGAATATACAGTGTGGGAGAAAAGCTGCTATAAATAGAGAAGTTTTTATCATGAGTGTAAGGCTTATGTATGAGCAGGAAGAGAGGAGAGTGAATGGTTCCATGTTAAGGATGATCTGCAGCAGGGGAGTGTGATGTCACCATGTTGTTCAATTTGTTTACGGATGGGATGGAGAAGGAGGTAAATAAAAGTCTTTGAGAGAGGGGTGAGTATGCAGTTTGTGGGGAATGAGAGGGCATGGAAAGTGAGTCGGTTATTGTTTGCTGATGATACAGTGCTGGTAGAGGATTCAAGAAATAAGCTACAAAAGCTGGTAACTAGGTTGTTGGAGTCTCTGAAAGGAGGAAGTTGAGCATGAATATGAATAAAAGCAAGATTAGTGGGTTTAGCAGGGTTGAAGGACAGATGAAAAGGGGATGAGGGACAGCTAAGATTCTATAACTAAAAGATGCACAACTTCAGCTTTTCCCCATATGGATATGAGGAATGTCATACCTAGTTTAGCCTCTGCTGACTGTAATACCATGAAGTCAATGAGATGTCACGAAATGGTGCCATGGCGACATGGTAACCAAAAGGTAAAAAATGTGTCATCTACATACTTAAGTCAGCTACACTTTCATCTGCTAGTGTATAAGATGTTCTAGCAGTACAATTGACCATAAAATGTTTAGTTATTGATGCTTAAATCTTTAACACTGTATATCCATCATTCAATTATTCTCATTCTTTGCAAAAGGTAAAGATCTGAGAAGAAATCAAAAAACCTCATTTTCACGTTTAATTACAAACTGTAAAGAGTATGAAGGAAAAGAATCATAAATGTACAACATTCTCATATTTCATGCTCCATGAGTGAGGTTGGTCCTTCTGTTTAACTGTTTCATCATTATCTTGATAGTTCTGTAAATCTTAATTTTGCAGTAGTCTTCGACAATCAGGTCAAAGATATTGTGGCATTCTGGAAAAATTGCATGAGACATATTTGTTCTAAAATGTTTTTTTCGTCTTTCCATTACTTTTGGCATATGGAACACTTGCAAATTTTCCTTCCATAGAAAGTAAGGCATTAAAAACACTATCTGATGGGACATATAAACTTCCTAACTGTACTGCGTTTTCTTGTGCTTGAAATATGTCATCCATTTATTATATGAAACCATAGATGAAGTGATTACAGAATTATGGCAATTGTTGCAGCTTACTTTCATTTTAACTTTTCTGACAATGAACTTTCCAATATAATTGAGAATGTTCTTAACAACACCAGCTGGTTCAGTTGTGAACTCTATCTCCTTTGCTGAAATAATTCTACCTCAAACAGAAAAGCTTTAGCTGCACATTCAGTGGTAAGCTTTTTCAAATGTATGTGCATTCCCATCATCAATATCAATTTTGATAACATAAAAGTGATAATCAAGCAAGAAACTGTCCTTATGTTGGACTGCCAAACAATTGCAAGATTATTCTCCACCTAGATACCTGTAACCCTACACTGCAATACTGATTCACTTTCCCTCTTCTATAAGTTTTACCTTGGGCTTTGCTCCCAAGAGCTGCTGCTTGTATGTCCCCGACAATAGCTAAACAATGCAATACACAGCCAGCTGCTGCATCACATGATTACTGTGTGGCTATCAACAACTCAAAGATGGGCTGCCCTGATAACTATTTCTTTCCCTACACTTCTAAGCTCTAGAACTCTCTACCCTCTCATATCTTTCCCAATAACTGTGACCTGTCTTTTAAGACAGGTTTTTCACTTCCTCCAAAATTCATAAATACTTTCCATCATCCCTTCCTTTAGCCTTTCATCAATCTCTCTAAATCTCAATTAAGGCCCAGCCTTGATGTGGACTTTTGTCAAATGCCTTAGTGTCTATATCAATTTCTGCAACATTTCTTCCCCAATCTGTACCTTACTGATCCAGCCCATGGATCAATGAATATTCGGAGCATGAAATACAACACAAGATCAAATTTATGTGCAATTATCTTAATTATGATTATGTGATGACAGGTTCAAAGCCTTCATTATCAAATATTACTTTCATTTACCTCAGCGCTGGACCTTAATAGTTATAGGGACTCTTTTGTTGTGGCCACCCTCTTAAGGGAAGTTGCTAGAGAGAACAGGTGTCAGAGACATAGATGGATACCATTTATTTACTTGCATAGGCATGGGAGGTAGTAACACAGTCAACACAGAAAAAATGCATGGCATACATTATGACCATATTCTGTGTTTCGCGAGCATGAGAGCAACAACTTTAAAGTCTTCAGAGCCTCAAGTGAGTATAAAAAAGCAGCAGTATAATTATGGCATGCTACAGGTGTGAACAATCAGGTGTGACAATGAAGCATCTGTGATTGCCAAAATGAAGGATGAAGAGATTATCAGCATGGTTACAGACCACACAGAGGACAAGCACGTGTACTGTGATAATAACTGTAAAGAGCAAAAGCAAATGATAAACATGGATCATGGGAAAGCAACTCGAATACAGATTATGCAGAGCATGGAACAAAGTAGTTTCATCATCCAGCAAGAAACAGTAAGTGTGTACCAATACCAACAGATCAAAGGACAACAAAACTTTTTAAAACAACAAACTCTTCATGAAATGTTTTATCGAGCTTCAAAGCACTGTAAACATCCAAAATGCACAACTCCAACCCTTTCATTGGTGCCTGATACTATTGAGCCACAGTCTATCTATAATGACCTTCCAATACTCCATGCTCATATGTAGAGTGTGGTTGATAGAGCTGAAGAGGGTGTGCTGAATTGGTTTGAAAATATGGAAAGAATGAGTGAGGAAAAGTTGACAAAGTGGATATATGTGTCAAAAGTGGAGAGAACAATGAGATGGGGAAGAACAAATTGATGATGAAAGGATGGAATGAAAAAGATTTTGAGTGATCAGAGCCTGAACATGCAGGAGGGTAACTGGCATGCAAGGATAAGAGTGAATTGGAATGATTTGGTATACAGGGGTTGACATGCTGCCAAAGGACTGAACTAGGGCACATTAAGTGGCTGGGGTAAACCATGGAGGGATCTGTGGGGCCTAGCTGTGGATAGGGAGACATGGTTCTAGTGCATTACACATGACAGCTGGAGAATGTATATGCATAAATGCAGCTTTTCTTCACCTCTTCCTGGCACTACCTTGCTAACGAGGGTTACGGCAATCAAACATGAGAAAGACTGGAAGAGCTGATACAATTTAAGTATTCAAGAGTCATCTTGGGTAAGTTTGGTGATATGGAAGGAGAGATACAGGAGAGAGCAGTATAGGGTAGAAAAGTCAACAGGCCCCTTAATAGAATAATGAAAGATACGGGTGTAGGTATGGAGGCGAAGAAAGGATTAAGGGACAGCACAGTCCTCCCACTCTTGACCCATGCTGCTTAAACATGGACATGGAAGGAGTCACAGTGGTCAAAAATCCAGGTTGTGGAAATGAACCAATACAGAGAAGCATGCAATATGACTAAATGAAAGGAGATAGATATGAGGAGGCATATCAGGGATATGATGGGGCAAGGAATGTAGAGGGAATGAATTGTGGAGTGGAAAGTGGATGAAACACAATACTTTGAGGGGGTTTGGGCACGTGGAAAGAATGCAAATGAGGAGTTTACAAGAAGAGTGTTTGATAGGTCGATTAGAGGGGTAGTTGCGAGAGTAAGATCACTTGTGACTTAGCAAACAGAGTGGAAGAGTACTGGAGGGAGAGCAGTGGTGGAAGAATGCATGGAATGGTGTATGTGAGGGAGGCATGTAAGGACAGGGATAAGTGGAGGCTCCTTTGCCATGGCCACACTCTTGATAGTAGTTCCCAGAGATTGCAGGTATAAGAGATATAGAGAGGCAGTTGAATTTACGAAAGGGGGTGACTATGTTGTTGATTGGCCGATAAGGATATTCAATGTACGTATGGATCATGGTGAGGTGCCTTTCTACTTTTACTCATTCTCCTAAACTCTCTCCCCAGTTTCTGGAGTCTGCCACCAAAGACGTCATCTGTAAATATAAAATGATTCACCTCCCATTCCCCACTCTTCAGGCCATCCCTTGCCCAAAGACTCTTGCATTTCCCCCCCTTCTAAAACAGATACAGTGACTTCAAGCATTCTTGACCTAGACTTACCTTTATTGGGAACCACACACCCTCCTCCCATCCCACTAACACATGTGCCTTGCTCTCCAAATGAAAAAAAAAATTCCTCTGCATTTAGTAATTCATTTTACCCAATAAACCCACAGGACCTTTCACAAGCAATCTCCATCTGCCTGATCATACAATTTCCCCAAATCCATAAATGTCATAGACATGTGACTCTCTTACTCTAAGTATTTCCAGTACACAATCTCCAAAGCAAACACCTGGTCCACACTTTAACCCTCCTGAAACAACATTCTTCCTACCTAGAGATGTCCTGAGTGAGACATTGCTCCTTCTCAATTGCCACTCTCTCATACACCTTACCAAGCATACCCAACATTTGTACCCAGATAAAAGAGAGCAAGATAAACTAGAAGCAAAGGCATGGAATTTATTCTTTTCAAATAGTTTTGATATGTTGGAAATGAAATATTTGAAGACAACTTGTGGTCTGAGGTGGTTTGAATGAGTAAGTAATGAAAAGGTACGAGAGATGTGTGGTAATACATAAAATCTGGTTAAGAAGCTGAAGTGGGTGTGCTGAAGTGGTCTGGACATAGCGAGAATGAGTGAAAAAAGGTCGACAAAGAAGATATGTGTGTCAAAAGTGGAGGGAACAAGGAGAACAGGGAGACAAAACTGGAGATGGATGGATGGAGTGAAAAATATTTCAAGCGACTGGGGCCAGAACATGCAGGAGAGTGAAAGGCACGCAAGGAATAGAGTGAATTGTGATGATGTAGTATAGTAAGGTTGACAAGCTGTCAATGGACTGAACTAGGGGATGTGAAGCATCTGGGATAAAACCATGTAAAGACTGGTGGGGCCTGGTTGTGGAAAGGGAGCTGTGGTTTTAGTACATTACACATAACAGTTAGAGAATGGATGTGAGTAATGTGGCCTTTCTTCATCTGTTCTTGGCACTATCTTGCTAATGTTGGAAACAGCAATTAAATATAAAAAAAAAAAATTTTTTGACATCTTCGAGAATAATGACACATCACGACAGGTACATAACCATATACGTACAACTGGTGGATCAAGGAACTAGTAGCTGAGATGTGTTGCTACATGACTATTAAATTACTGTGCTCACCTACTGCAAACTGGCTATACTTACAATGCCATCCAGGTACAGGTCAGGCTGCCTACTCTGGTGTTATTGTTTCTTTGAATTCTATGTGAGCTCCTTTCATGGTTTCTATGTCTTCTCATCTATTCCCTGGTGTAGAATCTTTGCATCTCTCAATCTTGAATACATCCACATGTATCATCAAAGCACTGGAAGTGTAGCGGTGACTGACATCACCATAGAGTTCACATGACCTTCATTGTAGGCTCTATCCAGTCTTATCCTAATAATTCTTCTCACATCAACTGCATGAGAGCTCTTAAACTATACTGTTCTTCTGTGCCTTTTTCTATGTCCTCATGATGTCTAATGTCTTTATTCCTGATTGTAAAACTTTGTTGATGTGTATTGTCTGCTGAGAGCTAAGAATAGCTGAGCATCTCTTTATCTTTTTGGTAATCTTGTCATCATTCCTAAACCTTCTATCTATAATCCACAGTACATTTTCATAACAAACTGGCTACACAGCAGACACACCCCTACTCCAAGGACCTGTGATCCATTTGTGGAGCCCACTTAACCAACTTGATGGGCATAATCAGAAAGAATGACTGAAGTAGGCTTTATAAATAAAAAGGTCGCTGGCTCTGACATTGTCACTCTTCACAAAATGTTCCAGACGAGGGAGCAGTACATGCGGCAAGAGGAGCAGTAGAAGGCGAAGGCACAGACAATATTCCCCTGCCCAAAGATGACTATAAGGAGTTGGTCATGCCATAAGTCAAATTTGGACCTTCCATATTTACTGCTCTCTTTGCCTACCTTTAAATGGAGACCTTAGAGAAGGATCATTGTATATCTTAAACAGGTGGATGACATGGCTCAGATACAAAGACAAGGCGCTTGTAGTTGCACCCAAAAGGACTGACCTAAATGGCATTCTGCAACCTAAGTGTAATTATAGGATCCAGCTGATGAAAGAAGTATAGCTGTCAGCCTTTTTGGACACCATAATACACAAGACAGATGAAGGATCATGATACTCAGTATACAGAGAAGCCAACTATAAAGATGACTTTATTCATGGTCAATCTGTGCATAATGATTCAACCAAGTCTGGAGTAACTACTGGATCTTTATTGAGGTACACTGAGTGTGTGTAGTCCAGAATTCCTGAAGCATGAGTGCGAATATACTCTGAACTTATTCATGAACCTATGTTACCCTAATGGTCTGTTGATGAAACTTAAAGGAAAGGTACAGGAGATTATGGATGGAGGATCTAGCAATGACAACAGAAGTAATAATGGAAGAAAGATATGCTTGGTGATACCTAACTCAAAGCAAGCAATACACATCAACAAAATCTCAAAAACAATATCTGTAGAAACAGCAACCACACAGGAATAAAGACAAGACATCATGAGGACCAAGTAAAAGAACAGAACAACAAGAAAAATACATGAGATCCCATGTAGTGGGCATGAGAAAAATAATCATGGTAAGACTGGATGTGGCCTACAGGTGAGGCTACGAAAGCAAAGAGTTGACAATGGACACCATAGCACCACCAATGCTTTGGTGGTACAAGTGAACAAGGACTGACACTTGCAAGATTGAGGGATGCAAAGATTCTACATTAGGGAGTAGACAAAAAGACATGAAAAGCTTTGGAAGAAGCCCACATTGCCATTAACAGAAACAGTAACACCAAAGCAGGCAGCTTCACCTGAACCACGATGGCAGAAGAAATGGTGCTCTGTGGCTGGCTAGTTTGCAGCAGGTGAGTGCAGTAATGACCAATCAGGTAGTGATACATCTCAGCGACCAGTTCCTTGATTCCCCAGTTCTGAATATAAGCTTGTGTACCTGTCATGATGCATTGTTATTCTTCCGAAGATGACTTTGTCAGAACCAGTTAAAAAAATATATTCTTAGCTCCTGCTTTCATTTTACCTTGCTACCTTTTACCCATATATCACTATGGATAAGCCTGATGTCCCTAAATCCCCTAAAATTCAAGTTTTGGTCATCAGGCACCTAACTTTGGTCCATGATATCAAACACCATGACTTACCAAATAACAACACCATCTCGCTTCTCCTCTCTTGAGACTCAACTGCAATCCTATCCACCCACGAAGTTTTAGCACATAATGCACCTTTCTCACTAATTTCTCGTTTTTCATCATCCCATTCACCATGACCCTCCGATTCTGCAGGCCAGCTAATGCTTAACATAACATATCCGCCTCCCAATCCTTTAACTCATTCAGCAGTCCTTCAGAATACTCAATCTATCACTTCCACACTAGCTCACCTCACTACAACCCCCCAACTGTTCTCTTGTTTTCTTCCCACCAGTCACCTTTCATATTTTTTTCTTCCCAGTTTCGTTGATACTCTATCCCCATCTCTACCTTGCCCTCTTTTCCAGCTCCTTTATCTTTTTCTCAACCTCTTGCAGAGCATTCCTAATCTCAACCATCCACCATGCATTTCCCCTTTTATTCTAATATCTCACAACCTTGTAACCAATTATGAATTCTAAAACTTTTAAGTCTTTCTCTAAACAGTTTAAACACTTCGTTCACATGATTGCATCCTTATGTTTTCTGCACTTTCATTTGAACTTTCTCACAATTATTTCACACTCTTCCTTGCATTCTTTCTGATTCATTTTCTCCCTTGCCAAAACTTCTCCTTGTCCATTCTCCCATATGCCATACTTCTCTCTGATACTCACCTTAATAAGAACTGCAAAATGGTGAAAATGGTGAAAATCTCTAAAGAATCCTCTCAACTCTAGCATCCAGTACAACCTTTCATCCAGTGCCACATAATCAATCAAGCCCTTTTGTTCTTCTCTTCCATCATTTCTCATCCATGTATATGTGTGAAATATCTTGTGCTGAAATTAGGTGCTTGCAAAGAATAAACCCCTCTCAGCCCAGATAACTTCCATTCCAATCTACTTGAGGCACTCCCCATTTACCAGCTATCACACCAATTTCATCACATCCCACCTTCAAACATCCTCTCTATATGTTCAAACCATTTTAACACACCTTCTTCAGCTCTTTCATCTATACCCATAATATCAGACATCTCTCTCAACCTCTCATTTCCTATTTAATAAACCCTCCTCACACTACCATGTACATATAAAAGAGCTTGTTTGTTCAGTTCTCATATTGTCACTTCTCTTTCTGCTCCTTATCAACACACCATCCTTCTATAAACTTCACCTTCTTTAGTCATTACACTTGAAATGGTTTCTCTGATTATACAGAGACTGATTTATCTCAAACAGATAGAGTCCTATTCTCACATCTGGGGAGGTTCTAACTCCTAATACTTACTTGAAAAAGAAAGCAAAAAGCAGTCCAACTTGTCACTGCATCATCTGACTATTCTGTAGCTATCAATGGTGAACCATTGAGATAGCCATTTCTTACACTATAACGCTAAGCTTAGGAACACTTTCCCTTCTGAAGTCAACCCTAACAACTACGAACTGCCCCTTTCCAAAGGGAAGTTCTCTACTTCCTCCAAAATTCTTTTATTATTTTTCTCTTCTCTTTACTTCTTATCCTTTTAGCCCTCTTTCATGTTTCAATTAAGCCTTAGCATTCAATGTGCCAGTACACTGGTCAGCTATAATGGCTCTGATGTGCCAGAAGACTGCCCAAGGTTTTGGTGGCAATGTTTCAAATTACCAGCTCCAGTATGATTCCACAGATACTGCTAACAATATTACAACAGCCAGAAAAATCTCACTCACCACAGCCATCCGTAAATTGTCAGAGATAAATTAATTGAATCAACAGGGAGGGAACCCAGAGTTATACAGCAACTCTTGTACTCAATTCAATAAACGAAATAATTTCTCTTGTAGCAATATTAAATCTTTTTACAAACATTGGGTTTTATATTATTCATCTACGGTAGTAATGTTTTGTGTGTATAAATAACATGTAAAGACATAAATAATATTTTCTTCCTTTCATACCTAATTGCCATTTTCTACATCCAAAAGATAACCCTATCATATGCTTCCTCTTCAGATCCATAAAGCCACATGTAAATCAATCTGTTGCTCTAAGTATTTCTAACACACATTATTTCAAGCACACATCTAATCCCAACATCCCCTACCACATCTGAAACCACTGTTCCTTTCCAATCTGATGCTCTGTACATGCCTCCACCCTAACAATCAATAAAACTTACCAGGTACACTAAAGAAATTTATACCTCTGTAGTTTGATCACTCACCTTCCCCAATGCCTTTATACCATGGCACTAAACATGCATTATGCTCATCCTCAAAAACTCACCATGATCCAAACATACACTGCAACCAACCCACATTCTTATGAAATGCAACTGCAATACCATCAATTCCAACTGCCTTGCTGCATTTCATCTTATATCAGGCTTTCACCACTTCTCTCTTCATCGAACCACTCTCCATGACTTCCTCACTTTGCATACCACCCCAAACCAAACACCCTATGTCTGCCACCCTATCATAAAACACTATGAAAAGTCCTTCAAAATACTTACTCCATCTCTTAACTTCATCACTTCCCCCTTTATTCTCTTTTTTCCCCACATTATTAACTTCCTTCTAAAATATTTCATTCTCCATAAAATTCACCAATACTAGCTCACTCCAACTCTCATTTGCCCTCTTTTTCAACCTGG
>JAUTXX010004643.1:0-10114 GCA_032273605.1 Panulirus laevicauda
ATATATCGTTGATGGCCTTGATTAGGGCCTCAGCTGCCTGTGCCGTCTCAGCTAACATAAAAGAATAGCTCGTTAGATCGAGATTATCGAAGCCTTTAATGATTTTGAATACCTGTATTGAATCATCTCTCAACCTACTCTTTTCTGAGCTAACTAGATATCCTTCATATGGTCTGCTCTCATAGGAGTTGTTCCCTAGGCCGAGAAACATCTTGGTAGCTCGCCTCCGTACGTTCAGATCCTGTTGTAGATTTATTTCGCCATTTAGTATCGTCCGCGAATTTAGAGATCTTACTGTGAAGACCATTATCAGTATCGTTAATATTATGTGAGAAAGAGAACCGGTCCCAAGACTGATCCTTGTGGCACACCAGTAGTTACAGATAAACATTTTGATACTTGACCATCAATTATTTCTGTTTGTTTCCGGCCAATTAGCCAATTTCTTTACCCATCGAAGTGGAACTCCATCTATACCCTGTGACTTAACTTTGGTTGTTCCGGGCATCACACTATCACTCCTAAATCGAGACGTTAGTGCTAACATTATTGCCGTATGTCTTAGTACCTCCCGACTAGCCTTGTTGTGTCGTCAGACCACACCACATACCCTGTACCTTACTCTGTCGTAAGATTGTACCACGATTCTTCCTGCATTGTATGATCACGTGCGCTAGTCCTAACGTGTCTTTAAGTTCAACCTACGAACCTTGCTATTACGCAAGACCACTCCAGGGACTTTGCTGTGTCATTAGATCACGCCATGAAAGGTCATGTGCGTGGCTGGGGGTTGACCATGACTAGCTACACTCAACTGTTCCTGCTGACTGTGTGTGGTCACTGCCACGATGAAGCCACGGATCATTATCGAAGCCTTTGTAGCCTCCACCTGGCGTTGTCATGATACCATTAGAGTGAAAATCTAATCTTAAAGAAATTATCGAAAAATGCTTTAATTTTCTAGCCATTAATCTTCTCATTAAGGAGCTTTTTTGTGTGTGTGTGTAACAAGGGCTCCAGTCATGGACATTATTCTCCGTTGAGCCAAGCCTTGAATGTCGAAAGAAAAGATGAAGACGTTGAAAATGATTGGGTGAGGGAAAGGGTAAGGGAAAGATACACTCGAGAAATAAGATGGGTGTATGGTGTAAGCACGGAAGAGACAACTCTTATTGAGATAGAGAGTGAGACAGGCGACACGAAGGATGTTAAGTTGGTCCCGTTATACTGTGTCTCGCAGTGCTCAGAGGGCGCGCATCCCTCCCTGCTCCAGCACAACTACAAACATTTCTTCTCGCCAAACATCACTCTTGCTCACACACCTCCTCACGCTATCCTTCCATTATACTCTGTTTTCCTTCCTCCTCTTCCCTTTACGCCATGTTCACCCAAGTCATCCTTCCTGCATCACACGTTCATATAATCTCTGAACACCTTCCCTTCTTTGTCATACACCCCATTCTGATCTGTACCTCACTGCAACGTCATTTCTCGGTCTATTACACTTCTCACTTGACGTCCAGGTCCGAAGAAAAAAACTACTTCCTCTGCTAGTGCCTCCCCTGGTGCCTCCCCCGTCATTCTGTTATAGGAATCCCAAGACGTGCGCTGATCTGCACCACTCGACAAACACCTCCACACCCGCCGCCAGCCGTCTCTCTTGACTTTCCTCGGAACTTGGTGGAATGACCTTCCCCTTAGACATCACTTCTTTATTATCGTTCCTTGGCATCTTCTTACACTGTTTCATTTTCCTCTTTCAAGATTATGTGATTTTGCTTTTATGCACTGTATTCCCCATCATCTTTTTCTCCGTATGTTCCTCGTTGAATATGAACCATCCATGGCCATGCCTTCAGCTCTGTCTATATAGCCATCAAACGCCCTCAAGGGCAATGCCCCCGTCCCCCAGCACCCTGCTCTTCCCAGCCCTTAATCCCGACTGAGCCACTCATTCCTTCAATCGTCTTAACTTTAGCGTTGCTCATTCCCTGCAGCACCACTTCCACATCTCTCTCCCACTCCACTAACTCATTCCACGTGATCTCTATCGATACTCCCTCTCTTGTGTACGTGATGATGATTTGTGTGTAACAGGGAAGAGAGTTTTACGGCTTGTGTTACCCCGTCTCATAATCTTGTATGTATAAGTACCATGTCTTTACTTGTGTGTGTGTGTGTGTGTGTGTGTGTGTGTGTGTGTGTTTGCTATCTTGACATTCAGTCAACTCTCGTTCTCACTGAGAATATTTGATTCACACAAACAGGCTCCTCCATAAGTGTCCCTCACTTGTCTCTTATTGCCCTCATGAGGTCGTCCCAGTTTCGTCACTTAACCAGTCTTGTGTACGTCTTGCCTCCTACACTTCATCAGTTAATTCTATTCTCGTCTCTTAATTTTCATCCTCAACATCTTTACCTTTTCAGTCGTCGACCTCTCGTGTGCTAGTGTGTTCATCTGAGTCCTCACCCCAGCTGATGCTTTGATGTTACTCCCTCCGCCCTCTCTCCCTCAACATCCTTTCAATACGTCACCTCATTCTCGGCTCTCCCTCCAACATGTCACCTCACTTCCCTCAATATCCCTCTAATGTGTCACTTCCCTTTCTCCTCGACATCTCTTTGATATGTCACCTCACTTCCATCCTTCTCCCTCAGTATCCCTCCACTACTTCACCTCACTTTTTCACTTCCTCCCTCAACAGCCCTCCAACGTGTCACCTCACTAAACTCCCTCCCTCAGCATCCTTCCAGTGCGACACCTCCCCTCCTTCTCTCTCCCTCACTCCCTCAACTTCTCCTCGATCACTTGGTCCACTTTGCAGCGTCGTTCCATATTTCATCTTTTTTTATTGCCTTTAATACTCTATCATCTGGCGCCCTTGAACACTCTCTACAGATTCCCGGTCCGCCTCCCTAACTTGTATTACTGTAAGTATTCTGCTTCCTGCTTGTACATCCTTTCAGTATTTGTTTAGAATATTACGGAAATGTCTTCCTTTCCTACTCTACCATCAGTGCCAGTTTAACTTTCTTTCACTACGGTTTCAAATCCTTTAACTATCGCTTCAGTACCTTTCTGTACAGGTGCGAAACACTACACCCAGCTTTCTTTCAGGACCTCATCTCCCTTCATGGACATCGCAGTTACAGCAGAAGAACACACGCTCGACAGTCGATCATACAGCTATGTATTTGTACACAAGCACAAGCACACATGGGAAACCAGTGCCCTGGTTAGATTTGATTATGCAAAAATACAATTTCTGCATATCTCTCCTGCTAAATTTCACTCGTTTTCTACCATATAATTTACATACATTTCACGCCTGCAATAACGTAAACATGTTAGGCAGAACCATACCCTCCTCCCTGCTATCCTGGAGACCCACATTATCAAACCCTCACAAGCTTCGGTCTTTGTACAGCCGTCGCAATTATTTGTCCTCTCGGCGTCTAATCCATACCAACAGGGGTTTCACTCGCCCCAGTATGGAGTACTGCTCACACATCAAGGGTCGCTCTTCTTCCATCTCTCCCTTACCCAGAGTAGACTCAAGAAACGTCCACTTTCATCAGTCCTCCTCCTGCTGCCTCTTTTCAACCGTCCCTTTACGTCCAGTGTGATTTTGCTTCTCTTTCTCTTTACTATACTGGTATTGATTCGGCCACTGCACTCGTGAGCTGTCTCTGTGTGTGTGTGTCGCAGCCGCCAAGACCTGGAGCCGCGTCTGGCTGTTCCCTCATTCCCATAGTTCCTGTGTAGATAACAGCCACACGAGGATTGACCGTTATAATGCCCCCTCCTTTCCTCGTACAGTGAAGCTGTGGGGTTTTCTCTCTCCCATTTCGTATTGCTCTTCTCCTGTAACCTTTCAACCTTCAGATATCATGTCAACAAATGCCTGTAGAGCTTAAAAAAATTTTTTGTGTATTTGATTTTTTCCTTAAAGAACTCTTGGCATGTTACCTTTTCACCTGACATTGCTTCGACTCGGGCTTGCTCTTACCCACACCATGTTCATCACACACACACACACACACACACACACACACGATCAGTTTCCGAAGAAGTTTTATACAAAAGATTGCTATACGTAGTAAGCACTTTTTCCTGCCATATAACAGTTTTATATCTTAGGGAGGAAGGATTCCTGTTTTTCATGGTTGTGATGTAACCTCTGTATTCTATAGCTGTAATATACTACACGAGTTTCAGGTTGCAACAACTATGATATCACGAGAGGGAAATATGTTTGTTACGACCTCGTAACGCTGTCTCGCAGCTCGCAAGAAAAGACCTCGACACCGCCCTTATTCACCTGCCTAATTACCACCTTAACAAGTAACGACTGCACCGTCACCCTCACCGACCATCTAGAGTACTGCTCTTACAAGAAGCAGCCACAATACCATCCTCACCCACCAACACAAGTAGCACCTTCACCATAGGTAACTCCTCCTCCTCCTCCTCCTCCTCCTCTCGCTCCTCGCCAGACGCCTCCCCCTACTTCACGTAACACTAGAAGGGTTGTGTAAGACCTGAGGAGCTCCACGGCCTGCCTCCTCAGGTACCTTACCTACCGTCCAGTTCTAACCCTGTGTTCACTGTCGTTATTCCCAGGCCTGAGACAGCCACCAACACCAGCACTTCCCTCCCTCCCTCCCTCATTCCTTGCTTCCCTCCCTCCCTCATTCCTTCCTTCCCTCCCTCCCTCAAGTGCTGACAAGAACCCGATTTTTTTTTTCAATTTCGGTTTTTGTTAATGTTTATAAACATGATTTTTTGTTAAAGTATGAATAAAGTGCAAAAGCTGTGAGGCTGTAGCGACTGACAGTAATGACAGAGTCTGTGAATGTAGAACTAAGTACTGTTGTTTTTTGTCTTTGTAGTTGATCCCGGTCAAGTTGTCTTTGTTGGTGTAGTGGTGGTTGTGAGTCCGGCCTCCTCTGTTCTTGTTTTAGTGTTGCTGTTAAAGATTCGCCACGTCTTGAACTGATCCAGGCCCCTCCCTTGTCTCCAGACGGTCTGCCCCCTACACCCCTCAAGCCTGGCACAGTCCCCCCTCCCTCTTTTTGTGTGATGGTTAGAAAAGAAGAGGAAGTGCTTGAACAGGGGAATGTGAAGCCTTGAAATGGAAGAGAGAGTTGAATAGTACATATATATAGGTGTATGGTGTAGGTGGGTATAGTGTGTGTGTGTGTGTGTGTGTGTGTGTGTGTGTGTGTGTGTGTGTGTGTGTGGAAAATTGTTTTGGTAACGGGTTATTGGTGCCTTATTCGTATCGTCCCGCAAGAGTGAGTGGTGGTGTGCATGTCATGACGTTTCTTGTTCGTAACGGAAGGGTAAGGAGAGAGGGTCAGCGGAGCTAAGCATTGTTCATTGTGTACATCGATAGATGGCTTGGCGGGTCCCTTAGTGCTCTGAGGTTGCTTGGTCACCACGGGTGTTCCATGTTTGTACTGCTGTGCAGGTCCCGGACACGTTTATTTAAACGCCCCGTTCCCCAGGCCTTAGCTTGGCCCGAGCCTTTACTTTGTCTTCAGATGGCGTGTCTCTCCTCAGCCTGACACGGACCTTTGTCTTCAGACGCCCTGTGCCTCAGGTCTTATCCTGGCACTGGCCCTTCCTTGTCTTCAGACGGTCCATCCCCCAGGCATTTAGACGACCCTCCCTCCCTCCCTCCCTCCTCGATCTAGCTGTTGTATTTGTCTTGTTTTCATTGTTGTTCTGCTGCTCCTTTTCCCTTCATTATACTTTTCTTGTTCCTTTATTGTTATCTATTTCGTTATCTCTTACCTCCCTCATTTGCAAGTAGGTTTTATTGTGCGTGTGTGTGATTACTGTTTGTATACTATTTGTGTGCTACAAGGAGTTATGCACTCCGTGTTGCCCCGTCTCTTAACTGAGTATATATGTACCATGTTGTTGCTCTTATATGTACACACACACACACACACACACACACACACACACACACACACACACACACACACACACACACACACACCAGCCTAAAACAGCTATCTACTTATCGACCAATCCCCTGGAGGAGTATGAACACCTGGGTTGGCTGTGGACCGACTGCTGCACCCAAGTTTGTGTGTGTGTGTGTTTGTGTGAGGGTATATCCCTGATGCACGAATTGTATCACAATACTTCAATTCCTTCCGTTATCCATACTTCACTTTTTCAGTACTCCATATCCGCCTTCTAGCCCTTAAAGATTTTTTTTTTTTCTGTACTTTATTTGCAGATTATTTAAGAGCCCGTTCAAGCTACCATACACCTTATGTCATCAATATGTCCTCTCCTCCGTACACCCCACACCCCCTGTCTTCCCCGTACGTTCGCTGGCCAATATAAACTTTTGCCCATCTTATATCTCGCCCGAAACTGTGTCGCATGATAGTTGAAGCGCTGCTCCTTCCTTCCTTCCTGCAGAACCCCATGATCAATGCTGTGTTCGTCACGCACCTTCTGTAGGAAGTGCTCACACGACGCCTGGTGAAGTTCCCTCCCACATATTTTTCGATGCGTTACTTCCCACTCACTGTAACTGCCTGGCTTATTCAGAATCTAGCGAGTTCGAAGTGTAACACGCATGCAGGCAGAGCCTTTCAGCTCGTGAATGTGCTCCATCATATCCTCGATATGGCACATCCCGTTGTGCATCGGTGTGGTCGCGCAGTGTCGTGCCAGAGACGACCAGGGAATATTCGCTCTCATCTATACTCAAGCTGTCATGTGTAATGCACTGAAACCAAACCTCCCTATCCACAACAGGCCCTACAGACCTTTCCTTGATTTATCCCGGATGCTTCCTATGCCCTGGTTCAGTCCACTGGCGGCACGTCGACACCTATGTACCACACAGTTCCAGTTCACTCTATCCCGAGGACGCCTATCACCCTACTGCTAGTTCAGGCCGCGATCGCTCAAGGTCTTTTTCACTCCATCCTTTCATCTCCAATTTCATCTCCCCGCTTTCCTTGTTCTCTCCACTTTTGACACGTATATCCTCTTTGTTACCCTTTCCTCACTCATTCTCTCCTTATGTCCAAACCATTTCAACACACCTTCCTCAGCTTACTCTCAACCGCACTCTTTTTTTTATTATCACACATCTATCTTAACCTTTCATAACTTAATCGATCGAACACCTCACATCTTATATTGTCCTCAAACATTACATTTCCAACACTCCCACCCTCCTCCACACTGTCTTACCTATAACTCATGCCTTGCATCCATGTTACAATGTTGAGACACTGTACCCTCAAAAATATCCTTTTTTACCCTCTCAGATAACATTTCTTTCCACAAATTCTTCAGCGCACCCAAAACCTTCGCCCCCTCACCTACCTTATGACTCGCTTCCGCTCCCATGGTTCCATTTGCTACCATGTCCACTTCCAGGTATCTAAAGTACTTTCCTTCCTTCAGTTTTTCTCCATTTAAACTCAACCCCAATTAACCTTTCGCTCAAATCTGTTAAACTTGATAACCTTGGTTTTCTTCACTTTTTCTCTCTCCATCCTCTCTTCCAAACTCGGTCACCAACTTCTGCGGTTTCACACTCGAATCTGCCACCAGTGATGCATCATTAGCAATTATTCATGTTAAAGATGGCAGTGGCGGGGGTTGGGAGAGGGATCATGATGAGGAAATTTAGAGTTCTGTGCTCATCGTGTCGACAGATGAGCCACAGGGACTTGAAGGTTTGATTCTGACTTCCTCCTTAGTGTAGTGACGCCTGAGGCAGGTCCCTCATCAACCAGCTACCCAGATCTAGACAACGATAAGGTATGCATGGAAGTGTTGTTGTAACGCCTGTTCACTTAACAGTAAAAGTTTTGGTGAAGCTCTGCAGTGTCTTCATTGGTCACGAGCCGAGAGTGCAGACAAGACTCCACCTTCGTAAGGTTGTAATTGGTAGTTTGTCTTTTCTTTGAACCTCTTGATCATAACGATGCCATTTTTTGATCATGCATGGTAAAGGCGGTTAATATCCTGCGAAGACTCGGCTTATCCCAATTATAGTGAGCCATCGGTGACGGAGGGCTTCGCCAGGAGTGGCCACTGCGCTGCTGGAGAGGCATGGAGGTTGGTCGCAGGCCAGAGTAAGGGGCCAGTAGGAGACGGCATTGTTTGGTTATGACTCTCCGCATAAGACCGGTGGCGAACCCAGCTGTTGTAGCCGCCTGACTCGCAGGTGGACAGATGCATGTCGACGAGGCAGATACATGTCAGGATATTTCGTGTGGTATCACAAAGGACGCCGCTGCCATATCCCCTCAGGCAAAAACCTACGTAAACAGAAAAGTGTTTTATATCAAAACGAGTAACTAGCGCTGTAATTACTTTAATGAAAAGGCTCATGAAACGCTGCAGTTTGATCGATAATGAAGGCCTGTACCTCATGCTACACATGGTCGAGCCAGGCTCAACCTCCTCAATCTTTTTACATGCTCGACCCAAGATCGCCATTGTGGTATGTACCTGAATTATATCTTTTCTTCATCAAAAATGCTTTATTTGTCGAGAATGAAGCGTTCATGTGATAGTGCAGGTGAAGGGTACTTAACATGGTTTAGGGGGAGACGGGCATGAAGCGTACTGTAAGTACAATGCATCGAAATGGGAGGGTGACAAGTGAAACGAAGCTTTTCCCAATTGATCTCTTGTTTTTGATTGCCTTATATGCAAGACATGCAAAGCACGTTACGAAAGGTCACATCAGTCATAAGATTACTCATATGTAGGAGATAACGTCTTCTACATGTCATGAAAATAAGAAGGTCAGAAAGTGTGTAAAGTTTTCACTAAGTCGTGGACAGAAAATGGATGGTGTAAAAGTGCCACACGATCTTGTAGATTTGTTTCGCTGTTTGTCCAAGCGTGTGCACACACAGGCCCTCCTTCGCAGGCCCTGGTCAACCCACACTTAGGGCTAGATGTCGTTTCCACCACTTCGAAGTTCTTCAAAGTCCGAAGAGACTTCAGAACGGGATGTTTAGGCGAGAGAGGTGTGTACAGAGGGGGGGGGGGGGGTGCCTATAGCAATAAAGTTGTGGACACTTGGAACAAGCTTACCAAAGATGTGGCCCCTGTGAATACCACTGGAAAACTTCAAAAACCTTAGGTGATTCAAAATCTAATGATTTAAAGGTGGGGGCCAGCAAGTCCCCCACCTCATATACACAGTTGGGTGACAACGATTAAGTAATAACAACCGAAGAAAACGTTCGTCTGGGCCACAGCCGCCGTACTGGTACTTTCACTGTGGGTTGACCACAGCCGAGGAAGAGGCGATCACTCAGCTGGCGTTGGCGAGGAACACTGTTGTGGAAATGTGAAGTGAAGTGCAGGGAGAACGTCCATGTCCTGACGAGTATGAAGTATGACCAGAAATCATCTTGTACTAATAGAGTCTGTTGCTGTTTACCAGATGATAGAGAAGAACAATTTGTTCAGATCCATCATCATCATCTGACTGTCGAAGGGAATTGGAACATCTGTCTACGACAGAGAGTTGGATCTCGTAATGTTATTGATGTTATGATCGTGTAATATCATCATGATGAACACTTATAAGAACTGATTAATGCGTAAATCCCAGAAAATGTTGACTTTGATGATTAAAGATGATAGAGAAGTAATGCAGAGAGACAGTTTACCTGGCGAGAGCTGGTGTAGAATACGTTTTAAGTTCTTTGTGTATATGTGGTGGTGGGGGTTGAGCTCCTAGTCTTGTGGAAATTAGGAAAAATGATAATCTCGTCATGAGCGATTCATGTCTTGACCCAGATCAGCCCTTGGACCGGACCTCAGTGTGATATATCCAAAGTCTACATTCCCTGACTGACATACTCATTTGCATGAAAGCATGCCTACGGATCATCAGGAAATCATCCTTGGATCTACATTTTGCGTCATGACGACTTGTAGAACACGAGTGATGGAGGGATTCCTTCATCAGCCGAGCGACGCCCGGAGTGCCTCAGCTCGCGTGTCCGCTTTACTCTTCAGAGCGTGGTGGGCCGCTCTCCCTCCTCCACCAGCTGCTGCCGCTGCTGCTGTGACTTAACAGGGCTAATTCTACTGCTGCTG
>JAUTXX010004665.1:0-19324 GCA_032273605.1 Panulirus laevicauda
AGAATATAAAAAAGGACTTTTATTGTGTAAGAATAATGGATGAATGGAATAAACTTCCTTCCAAACAGGAAGTATGGAGTAGCTAGGCTTATAGGCAGCCGAGCTGCCAAACAGGGCTGTGAACTGCTCGCCTCGCTCATCAGACCCACAAAATACCTGACTTCTAAATCTTTGCCACCCCAAACATTGATTTTTTAATAATGTTTTTACTATTATCAATCATGAGCTGAAAATCTAATCAAAGGCATCTGATTACCTAATCAACGAAATGGCAATCAATCATTGGTCTGATCGTGTGAATGATGACAGACCTATAAAAACAATGAACCCATTTATTTTCCTTCACCGGGCGGACGCGCACTCGCCGCACACAGTTATCTGACAGGTTTACCAAAGGGGCTTATCGACGGCTGTGCAGTGAGCCAACATTATGGTGGCTGTCAAGTTCCCCCTTCCCTAACCCAGGCTGCTGTCTTTTCTGTCACATATTCTCCATGGGCTGCCGGCACAAACACTTACTCCCACCATTATGCACACATAGCTCTCGGCAACATTTAACTCGTTTTCTTAACTTAATTTACCCGTGGTGGGCGCTACGTGCTAGCCCTGATGAATTAAAAAAAATCAGCACAGGTGCAGACAGTCCAACAAACGGGGAGCAATCAATTAACTACAATTCGGTGATTTTAAGCAGATGAAATGACAGCGCAAATGTATAGTTTCACCAGTTTTATTAGTATATTTATGATATGAATACCCCCCTCCCCAGAAACTATCTAGCGATTATATTCACTGCATAACAACACGATACACATCACAACCACACAAACATGGCAACGGCTACTGACGACGCAATGTTGCAAATCAACTCGAAAAACGTTTGTCTTCACTGGTTTTTAGTCATGCTTAATTCAAATATCACTTTTTCGCAAAACCTGGCACAAACGTTGTCATATATAGATAAAAAAAAAGTCGTTAGCACTGCAAAAATGTGGGAGCCCCCGCGCATGCGTCATAGATCACAGCGAGCTACGTGGGTGGATGCTGTGCACAAGGGGGTGGGACAGGAAGTGTCTATCGCACTGGCCTTTCCGTCCGGCAGTTTTAGAAGTTACCAGTATTCCCCTCACCCGCAGTGACCTCTCTTCCCTACCCCTCTCCCTCACGCAACTACATCTCTCCATTTGTTTCCCCTCATGTTCCATCTCTATATCTGCCGTAACATCTCTATCTATGCCGGTATATCTCTCCCATCGTTACATTCCCACCTCAACTGTTATATCTCTACCTCTGACGTTACATCCATATCAGATGTCACACCCTCACTTCTGATGTCACGTCATGACCTAACCCTAATACCCATCTCTGACCTCACATCTCTGCCTCTGACGTTACCTCTACCCACCTCTGACGACACGCCTACTACTGACACTACATTTCTACCCATGTCATAACCTTACATCCCTATCATTATAACCCTCTTCTGACATTGCATATCTACATCTGCCGTTAAATTCCTACTCATCTTTTTACATCTATACCTCCGATGTTAAAATCCCTACCTGTTGTTATATCCCTAACTCTGTCTACATCTCTGGCACCCGTCGCCACATCCCTACTTACGCCTTTGGATCCCAACCAATTCCGTTACAACCCTTCCTCTTCTGTTATATCATTACGCTGACCGTTAGATCCCTACCTCTAAATCTAGTGTTCTAAGCACTGATTTTACCTTCCTACCTCTGTAGTAACATCCTTAGATCTGCCCTTACATCCTTACCTCGAACATTACATACCTACCTCTGTCACACCTCTGTGCTGTTAAATCTCTACCTCTGTCGCTATATCCTTACCACTTGCGTTATATGCTTACCCCTGGCGTTACGTTCATACCTCCGACGATACATCCCTACCACTGACGTCACACATCTACCCCTGTCATTTAGATCCCTACCTTTGTCGTCATATCGCCTATGACGTCATATTACCAGCTCTGACGTCACACACCTACTGCATCTCCTTAACTGCACATCATTATGACCGTCAGCAAACACCATACAGCACCACCAACAATCCCATCATACACCCTCATTACCACCGCCGTCGGGTCCTTCAACAATACAAATGGTGGACACAGGATAAGCGGAATTCTGAAAGTGTATCTGGAGATGGTGAGGCAACATATGGTCCTTTACCAGTATACCAAGTTTATGTAGCTGGTGTAGGAGGTGTATAACAAGTGGTACCATGAAAGCGTACCTGAATTAAGCCTGTGTACTCAACGACAGGTGATATTCTGCCAATAAACTTTGGTGGTGTACCTGTGAGACAGCCACCGTATGTGGTCACAATACCTGAAGACGGTGTAGGTGGCGTGGGCAGGGTTGAGCAAGCCGTCAAGGAGGTGGACGCGGAGTGTAGTGTTCTGCTTGCCTCTCGTCAGCGCCTCCAGATGGTCCAGTCCTGCCATATCACAAGCGCATTTATCACTTCTCAGACATATGAAAAATTCGGTTTACTTTTTCCACAGGTACTGTAGATTAACACCGAAAATTACTTTTTAATATCTCGACTTTACATTAACACATATGAATCATTTCTTCAAACGATTTACTTCTAATATCTAAATCACTTTTATAGTACTCATTAATATCTAACAAAAATCTAAACTATTTTTCTATTACTCCCTGATTATTTACATAAAATCTGAACTACTTTTCTTAATGCTCCTTACTTTTACGCTACCAAATAAAGTCTGAAATTCAATGTCTATGTCTATCAATAGATGTTCATTAAGGCAGAACCCGTAACATATATCAAAACACAAAATACAAAAACTGACCTGTGAAAGTATCCTTTACGATGACATTTCAACTGCTAACTGTTGCCTTTGATAAAGGTCAGCCACTAAATATATAGGTCAGGTCTACCGACCCAATGTCCGTGAAACCCTCCTACACAAAGATGAGTTTGCCTACCGATCCAAAGTTGAGGCCTACCTATCCAGTGCTGGGTGGCAGGGTGGCCGAAGCCACGGGTATAGTGGAGAGGAAGCCCGGTGAAATTGACTTGTGGATGGTCCGCTCGCCGCCCAACAACCACAGTCCAGCCACCGCCTGCGCTGGTCTGGTCACACCACACCTCTACACCAACCACACCTGCAGGGGTAAGATGAATCTCGGAGAACACCTGATCCCACCTGCAGGGGTAAGATAGATCTTGGAGACACCTGATCCAAAATGAAAGTGCACTAGAACACAATGAGAATCTCCGCTTGCGTAAGTGTTCGAAACGATGTTAGAACTATTTCGAAATATGAATGTACATTTAGTCGTTGATATGAAATTCTTCTAAACTGCGATAGGAAATCATTAAGTATTTGTGATATACAATTACGCTGTAACATCTTACTATTAACACATTCAGACAAGTGAAGTGAAAAGCAGCACTGATTGTGTCAATGCCAGATATAATAGTTGCTTAACTAACACACGGGTAAGACCAGACAAATACAAGGGAGTTACCAGTTACTATTACATTAGCAAATCTTTCCAATAATTTTTTCTTCCCCGGTCGTAGATAGAAGGGAAGACATGCATTTTGCTAAAAGTAACTCTCAGTCTGCATGTTTCATCACAATTCTTTAAAATCTTAGAACCGCAAAAATACTAACTCCATATAATAAGATCTTTAAGGATATCTGAACTAACAGCCTAGAATTCGTCGCGCTTACAAGAATCTGGACACCAAAACTCTTCATTTACTGTGGTCTCGGGAATACTTCACACGGACCCTGTTGAGATACTAATCATTTACGAAAATCATAAGATTCAGATTAAAAAAAAATCCTAATTAACATATCTCATAATGTATGATATCACTTACAGAACTTAACTGACACCAGTTACAATAAATTTCTAAAATACAATACACGATTCTATGGATAAATGAAAACAAAACAACGTCGTCACTTGGTTTTCTTTTTCAGTGCGAAATAACTTTTCCTCTACCTATTTCAGTTAGTTAATGAGCTTTTCCTTTTTCGCATGTGATTTAGATATCTCCAAGATGAATAGAAAAGTTGGCGCCAGAAATGACAATACTCTTTCAACCTTATGCATCGGAAGCGGCAATTCGGGTAACTGTCGCTTTTACAAGCGAACTGCCGTTTCTGATGCTTTAAAATCTAAAGATTGCTCACTGTCGAAATAAAGTACTATCATTTCTGAGGCTAAATCTTCAATTCACGTGAGAAAAGACTACTTGTGAAAAATGAAAAGCTCAGCGATTTTTCGATTTTGGTCAAGAAAGCATCGCTTCGAACTGAATAAAGGTTATAATGCCTAAATGGTTCTCACTTAAATATCCAATCTCCCGCAATTTACTCGTCAGTACTCACTTCCTTAAAATAATTTTGTTTTGGCCTGTAATGCAACTTTTCAGCGTTATAACCCCAGCAGTCGTTAACCCGTTGGGTGATGTTCATATTTCAATTCCACCTAAGTAACTTAACCCAGGGCTGTCATATACGTATTCTCAAAGTGTTCAGACAACACTTCCAAAAGTATCAGTAAGATCTAAATTCGATATCAATAGTATCAAAATGCACACACACTGACAAACAAACATCAAACTATGTTGAAGGTTTACATTAAAAAAATGAATATTCATAATCCTAAACCTACCACTGATTTACGATATCCTTTTGTCTCAAGTATGACTTCTAAGGCATGATCATTGCAAACTGCAGCACATAAACACACAGAGTATATAGTGTTACTAGAGGCGCCCTTTAGGCAGTGTCCCTCCAGGTTCTGTCCTGTTTCCTACACATTTTCTACTTTTTTATCAACGATTTCTTTTCTTCCACATATAACCAAATGCACTCATACTCTGAACACTCAACATTGCACTTCTCATACTTCAATTCTGCTCCTTCTCTCACTCGATCTGCACCTCAACATAATCTCCTCAATGAACTCGGACAGGACTTTTCCGTGCGGTAGACGAATCTGGAAGTTTAATGCCTCCAAGACCCAGATTGTGCCCATCTCTCTGTCGGAAATTCCTCACAACTTCCCTCTCTTGGATACCACACTTAAACGGAAATAGCCAAGTCTGCAATTAAGAAACAGAGAGTTCTGTTTAGACGCCGAAGTTTCTTTTCTGCCGAACAATTGATCCATTTATACAAAGGATTGATCCGTCCTTGTATGGAGTACTGCTCTCACATCTGGGGTGTTTCTACCCTTGCATCATCACTTTACGGAATCGAGTCGAAAGCGGTCGGACGTAACAACTCTTCCAGGATAACTTTAAAGCTTGACCCTCTTGCCCTACGTCGCGATGTTGGTTCACTTTCTCTCTTTTGTAGGTATTACTTCGGTTTTTGCTCCCGAGAGATCCTGCTTGCTTGCCCCTACCATTAGCTAGACCACGCAATACTTGGCAACGCCAGTATCACATGATTACAGTATAGCCGTTGGCAACTCAAGGGCGGGCCGTTTTGATAACTTTTTTTTTGACACCTTGATTCTTTGGAACTCTCTACTCTCCCATGTTTTTCGCAATAACTGTGACTTGGCACTTTTTAAAAGATAGGATTTTCATTTCCTTCAAAATTCGTAAATACCTTTCCTTGTCGCTTTTTTCCTTTCTTTAACATCTTTTTATTTCAATTAATGTCCGGCATACATGTGGATTTTTGTCTCTGACAGGAGCCTCCAACGTAAATAAAAAAAGGGAAAAATGTGTATCCGGCAAGCTACAAAATGATACTAAAAATGATGGTCCTCTGTCGCAGGGTAAACAAAGGTAACACCATTAGACTTGCCCAAGATGGACCAATGAATTCGTGGAAACGATTATAAATACCATATTTCATATCTATAAAACTCTGTTTTGAAGTTCTCTGATGAATAGTTTGTTAAATATAAGACAAAGGTACTTAGCTTGAAAAATGTCTAAGATGTGAAAATATTAATATCCAATAAGGCACAGGACAAACGCAAAAAGCCTAGTCTATAAAAGGTTGAGGTAGAGCCCCTACCAGCAAACTTTCATCCATGCCTCCACACAGATACAAATACACGCACTTGCTGAAACATTCAAGCACAATCACGAACTTGTATACAAGCTGTTACAACAAACTACAAGATGGCTTACCTGATGGATAGATTGTATACACACCATCCTGAGTTCGGCCAGCAGTCAACAAGTCGAGGCAGTCTTTGGGTAGGCTGTTCCCCGGCGCCGCCCGATGACTGTGATGGGTCTGGTGACGGGACGCTTTGCTACCCAACCCAGGAGTGTAGTCCCGCAGCACGAACTGGGAGCTCTCACCCTCCAGGCGATCATCCAAGTAATCATCCGAGTCCATAAATACGCTCATATCTACTGTAACTTGCAGTGGCAGCGCCAATGGGTCAGAGTTGCTGGTGGTCGCGAAGTGGTCATGGTAATACGGCTGAGGGTCTGCTGGCAGCCAGTCGAGGGCATGACGTCTGTTTCTCTCGCTTTCGACCACTTCACTGTTGTATAGTGTGGCTGTGAAGTACTCGTCAGGACTGAATAGGACACCTGAATGCATTTCTTCTGGCCAGCCACCTAATGACATGAGTAATGCATTCAGTTCACCGTGGAGGTCTTGAATCTTAACTGTGGAATAAGTCATAACCTTGGTGAATTTCTGCAGCACCTCAGCCACTTGCTCTGCTAACTTCACCCTCAAAGCGTCAGATAATGAATCCTGAGACATTTCAACTTCTTGAACAAAGCTTAGAAACTCCGAATAAATATCTGACTCAAGAAACGAGAGCTCTTCTCTTAGTTTTGCCTGGAAGTCATACGCCATCTTGTCCAACTCCTGCTTGAAAATCATTCGAGATTTCAATTCACTCATCGGAGACGTTCTGGCTCCATAGATCCCGTCACCCATGAGAACCAGCAGACAAAATATTCCTAATATCGCCCGCATGATCCCTCGCCTTTTGGGAAAAAAAACTGAAAAGTGTGACTGTCTTGATCCTACAACACAAAAGCCACAACAGGCGAGCAAAGCGACTCACTGACTAGTGCAGCTGTCCGGAGACAGTAAACACCGCCCACTGTGGCTGCCAATTGTGAGATTTCATTTTTTCTCTCCAATAGAATTTGATCCCTTTATGATTTCAGCTACTGTTTTCGTAGCGATTGACCTTCAGTAATTCAAATTTGTCCAACTGAATTAAATTACTTGGCACACAACCGGTGGTATGTGATTAAATCGTGGCCAGTACACTGACGATATCTTTAAAATGAGAGGTTACAAAAAAAAATCAATATATTTCACGACTTCACATATACCCACTGGATTTGGCTGCGAATTATAGTTGGTATTCATCACTTAAGCGATAACAACGTAATCACCTACAAACCTCGCGGCCTCTTTAGGTAAGAACTTTATAACATCTTATTAACGTGCACATGGTCTGAGTCTTGTTTGCTATTCTCGTACCATTAATTGTTCTCAGCAAGGTACTGCAGAAATGTCCCGATGTTGCTCTGAAGTTGAATGCATCTCAAGAGTTGTCACAGAGGCAGACTTTTTGGGGGGGGGCAAGAACAACCAGCATCCCGCGATCAGGGTAACTGAGGTCAGAAGGAAGATGATGAAACAAATCGGTCTCATATCAAGTACACGATAATCTCTGACGGGTACCTGTTGGTCAGTGCTTCGGTAGGCATACACGAAATCTTATCCGTAAATCCTCTATGTCCGGCTAAGTAGAAGGAGGACAGTTGTATATTCAAAGCTCCACCAGTTCGCATCCCTGGACTTTGGAGATGAACTGCAGACACGTCGTCGGAGGGTTTTAAAGGGCATCTGTTAAGTAAGGTTTACTACTGAGGCAAAATTTTAGAAGGGCTCTTTCATGTGCGAGGAGACAAATAATAACTATCATGTTAGAACACTTACACTGGATATTACAATTCACATTATTATACTAAAAAGGGCCTGAAAGGTTCTGGTTTCTTGGGGCAAAAATGGTATTTTGCTTTTGAGTGCTGGGGGAAAAGGAAAGGCCGTGGGGAAATTGCCCCACAAATATGTTGCAAGATGCTCTGCTGGTTTCGGGAGTGAATGTACACACACACACACACGTATATTATCATATATACACAATAAAACAACATACCATGTACAAAAGGCTTTTTCTGCTGCTGTTATGCTTTGAATATAAAATATACTTTATATACTGTTAAGCCATGGGGAAAGCGAAAATAATCAAACGAGGCTAACTGGCACTTTTAACACGCGGTTTCACGCTGATTCTGAAACTTTGTCAAACATATACATTCTCATTTCATCTTGGATGGCATATAAAATATGATTACATTTTTCCTGTGTGGCTCGACGTAATGTAAGCGGACTTTTGGGATGGAAACAGTTTTAACATGCAGAACTCCCAATTTTCACGTTATTAAATTCACGGTAAATATCTTGAATCTAATAACGTGGAAAAAAAACACTAAAGAACCTTATTTATATTATGTCTGGATATTCGGCGGTTTGTCCAGTCCATCACTAGCGCATTTTGGAGAAAATTTGACTTGAAAACATTAATTTTCAGATACAATTGGTGATTCGTTCGTTATCCCCCCTCCCCAACGAGTTTGGTAATCCAAGTAACACGCAGGGCCTTACCCTTGTGCTCAGCTGCGGAGTCGAGTACTGAGAGTGACGACAATGGGGGTTTTGTTAGGGAACTCAGGCAGACATCTTAGCCCCACCTTGAAAGGAGCCCAACGATACTCTTGGGGTTCCCTCTTTATTTTCTAAGAACTTAATAAAAATCAATATCCGATTCAGAAGAACGAGCCCATAATCATAACAAAATTCATATCGTGAATTATGTACGGTTGGCGAAATGAGGAGGATTTTCGTTATACATTTATGGGAGGAATAAATAGGAAGTACAAAAAGAACTTAAACCAGAGCTGCGTTCTATGCAGCCAAAACAGGGACGTCAAAGACGTCATTCGAGAAGAACATGTGGTATGACTAGATGGAATGAAAAAAGTAATAAGTGGTGTATGAGAAGTTTGGTACAGTGGGGAATGCAAAGGGAATGAATTGTGGAGTGGTAGAGTGAGTGAAATGTAATATTTTGAGGTGATTTGGGCATGTGGAGAAAGGAAGATCACCTGTGACATGGGAAAATAAAGTGAGAGGGCATGGACTGATTGTGCGAGGAGGAAGGTAAGGAAAGGGATAGGTAGACACTTTTGCGGTGGTCACCCCCTTGATGGGAGTTCCTGGAGGAAATGGGTATCAGAGATACAGATAGACAGAGCAGAAAAGGGGGACTGGTAGGTGAGTAGGGGTGAAAAAGGTGTAAATGAATTATGTACAGCTGATTGGTGTGCAAATGAAGGTCTTGGATATGAATGTGCTGAGGGGAGGATGGTGGGATTTCTTGTTCATTACTCAGTGAAGGAAAGGCAGAAGATTTGTAGATGCTTTAAGAAAAGAAGAAATATGGGTGGGAAGAGGGTTGCGAAAACTTGGAAAAGGGGGTTTTGAGAAGAGATATCAGGAAAGACTGAGAGTATGGCTGGCAAAAGTAAATGAACTGAGGAAAGTGGTTGAGGAATGGTATTTAGAGAAGCGAGCTAGCATGTGTGAGTGAAATGTGTGGCATGCAGAAGTTGGTGGGTGGAGGTGCAAAGATGAGAAAGGGTAGCAAGTGGTGAGATGAAGTGGTTAATTTGCTAGTGAAAGACAAAAAGAGAAGAGGTGTATGGGCATCATTTACAGGGGAAGGAGTGTAATTGACTAGGAAATAGGCAAGAAAATGCTGATGGAGGTCAAAAGAGAAGAGCAGGGGCTGAAAAAGAGGGGAAATGAGAATTGGGATAGGCATGTACAGCAAACTTCAGGAAGAGTAGAAATGCATATTGGAAGAAGGTTTAATACTGAGAGGAAAACAAGTGGGAACACTGGTGAAGGAAGCAAATAGGAAAATTGCAACAAGTAATGATGAGGCATGGAGGAGATGGAGCAGGTATTTTATAGGGTTGTTGAATGTGTTTGATGACTGGGTGGCAGATGTGGTATGTCTTACATGTAATGTATAATGAGAAAGTGATGGCAAGTGGTTTGATGAAAAGAGATGTGACTGCAGTAGATGTGATTGCATTTGAATTCCTTAAGAAAGGAGGGTATCTATGTTGTTGATGGGTTAATTCTTTTATATATTAATTAGCTGAGATGGCTGGCATTTTCTTTGTATGTTTGGCTGATGATGGGATGCATGAGGATTTGTCTGAATACTTGCATAATGCCATTGCATAGAGGCAAGGAAAATAAAAGTGAATCTTCAAATTACAGAAGTATAAGTTTGTTGAGTGTACATGAAGAGGCAGCTTCACACCATCGCTCATTGTGTCAATTTCTTGCATTAAATTTCTGATTTCCATTCATCAAGAGAATGTGGCATGTGTACAAGTAAGAAGAGAGGAGAGTTAGGGGTTCAAAGTGAAGGTGGGTATGTGACAAGGCTTGTGATATCACCAATGGTGTTTATGGATGGCATGGTGACTAAGGTAAATGTGAGGGTTTTAGGGATAGGGGCAGGTCTTCAGTCTGCTGGGACAGAAGGAGGCGAGTCAGTTACTGTTGGCTGATGAAATGGTGCTGGTGGCAGATTTGAGTGAGAAACTGCAGCATCTTCTCCCCAGGTTTAAGAGGGTATGTGGAAGGAGAAAACTGAGAGTAAACGTGAATAAGAGAAAGGTTATCAAGTTTAGCAGTTGAGAGAGCCTGATTAGTTGATTTGTGAGTTTGAATGGAGAAAACTTGGAGTCAGTGTTGCGTTCTATATAACTGAGTGTAGACACGGCAGCAACTAGAACCACGTGAGCTGAAGTTAGCCATAGGGTGGGTTGAGGGGCTAAGGTCCCAGGCAAACTGAGGAATTTATGGAGAAGTTACTCTCTGTGAAGGCAAAGATGGGTATATTTGATGTCGTCCAACAGTGTTGTATGGATGCGAGGTGTAGTCATAAGCCCTCCAAAACCACCTCATAACCAAACACTATCCCCAAAAGCAATAATAAGGATCTTTCAACTTTCTCACTGCTCAGCAATCTAGGCTTTTTAAACCCCCTAACAAGCACTAACAAAACACATGCACACTGTAATGACGCATCAAGCACTAAACAGTAGCCCCTCACCTACAACTCAGTCTCAGACTCCATTCAGTTAGATATAAACCCATCTGAAATTATACCCCCTGGCATGTATTTTATTTTCTCTTTGAGGTGCTTTGGGCACATGGAAAAAATGCCAGGAGATATTACAAGGAGCACGTATGATAGCATGATTAAATGGGCTGGTATGAGAGGAAGACCACATTTGACAAGAGAGCTAGAGAGACAGAAACGGTAGAATGGTGTATGTGAGGGAGGCATATGAGATCAGGGATAAGTGGAGACTTTTGCCATTGCCATACCCTTGATGGAAGTTCCCAGAGGCAACAGGTGTCAAAGATAAAATAGATAAATAAAATTATGGACCCCATTCATCTCCTCATCATTACAAGCATCAATACAACATATCACTTGACCCTTAACCTCCAAGATGCAATTTCTACATTGAACACTTAGTGTTCCACTGACTCTACTCATCCTACAAAAAGATACATCACTATACGTCTTGACCTGTGGTCCCACCCACTGAATGTGGCTAGCTATCTGAGCTACCTGAACACTGAAGAGGTTAATGTTAGTGGATGCGTTGAGAGAAAAGTAAGGTATGATAAGCTTTGATAAGTCTGGTATGCTGCTCTTAAATCATTATCATTGCTGTTACCAGTTTACACACGCAGTGAATATAGTACAGGTGGATTTTACACGGGGTACCTGCCTTTACAAGAGTAAATGGCTACCTGATACTGAGATATTGATATGCCTACAATGATGTCTATACAAATACCAAGTAAATCATGTGGATGAAACCTTACCTTTGTTCACTTGTTCCAGACACTACCTTCTTTTAGTGGGAAAGAGAGGTAAAAAAAAGTAATAACAACATCAGTGACAATTATAATCATAATAATAATAATAATAATAATAATAATAATAATAACAATAATAATAATACGTGAAAAAGATAAAAATGGTAATATCAAAACTTTAAACCCCCGTGAATAAAGGTCATTACATTTTTAGTCAGGAAAAGAAAAAAAAACGAGGCAGAGAGCCAGGGCGAGGCACGATCTACTGTCCAGGGTAGCTAGGGCGGCCGATAAGAATGGAGCGGCCCAGCTCACTCGACCGTAAAAAAAAAAAAGAAAAAAAAGGGAATTCCCTCCCCCCCATTTTCTAATTTCTGCAAGGACTAATCGATCACAGACCTTCGACCGAAGACCCAACTCTCATATCGCTAGTATTCTAACACTGCCGTTCTATAGCTATACCAATACCCACACGTTCTGATGAACGAAAAGAGGAAGAGAACGCGTAGGATGAGAACGTGCGAGTCTGTTATGGAGAAATGGAACCAATATAATTCAACGGTGTTTTGATGCTCCGATTCGTATCGTAATGCCAAGCCTTCAACCGTTTGTTACGTGTGGCTTGGTCCCGCCACAACCAGCTATGGGTGTGGGGAGACCTCGAAACCACTGTAAAGTTAAAAGGTCCAAGGCTGCACTGCAGCCAGTAGCAGGGATAGGACGGGTTCTTTAACACAAGGCTGTGCCCTCAACCGACGACGATGGAGCCTCGCTAAAGGTGGCTTCCGTCCGTCGCGGTGCAGCCTCAAGCTCAAGCAGGCGAGTCCGGTAACACCTCTGCGTGTGTGTTTATACACACACACACACACACACACACACACACACACACACACACACACACAAAGGTGCTACCGGACGTCACTTAAGTCCTGTCACTACAATTCCCTAACCACTCAAGATACCTCTTGAGAAATGTCAGCTCCTCTTCCTTTAACGAATCACCAAGTCAGTTAGTTACCTGCCAGCATATTATACCAGTGTCCATCAACTAGCAGCCGGCTCTCCACCCTCACTCTCTATGCCACCAGCCGACTACCAGCCATTTACCGTCTCCATCCCCTTACCTCTCCATCTACACTCATTACCAGTTCGATACTCACAGAGTCAGCTCTCACGTCTACGTAGACCCCACAACCAGTTACCCACCACCAGTGTCAGACCCACTATCCACCACCAGTCACTCCTCCGCCAACACCTACCACCGGTCAGGTCACCACTCACACGATCAGTCACCTCACCAACGACGCCCTGCCTCCTGCCGCGGTCTAGCATCATCGAACCCTCACGCCGAGCCCAAACAGCCCCCATCTTCCTCCCGGCCCACCTGAACTTCCCTATTTTCAAAATCCAATCACAACAATTAGCGAATCATGCTTGGAGGTAATTGAAGAGCTAATCATCCGGGGGAATCTTATCAGCTCGAGATCCCCCCAGCCTATCCCCCACCCCACCCCTCTACTCCGAAGCTTAGCGAATCACTGCAGCGTAATGATCGAGTCATGAAGGCCGAACTGTCCCTTGTGGCGCACGGGTGGAATACCAGCCCTACGGATAGCTATTTCGGAGTTGAAATTCCCGGGCCAAGAAGAGGCTCGGGGTCTCTCTCTCTTCGCTGATCCCCTAAACGAACGTCGACAATGGACGTCATGGGATCAAAAGGTGCTTGAAGGAGGCGCCAGCAGCCTCTCCGACACGGGTTTCAATACCACTCGTTTGTTGATGGAATGTTGCACTGCGGCCTCACCGTATCCCCCAGGCTGATCGCACCAGTGCGCGTTGCCACGCTAGGAGGCCAGGCTACACCAGGGATATACCACACATTTGGATGGGGATGTACAAGTGGTATACCACACCAATGAATGGGAGGGAACGTTGTTATACTAGACCATGAATGGGACGGTGCGGACCATGAATGGGGAGGTACAGTGCTATAATCAAACCATGGATGGGGATGTACGTGTCTCTGTCAGATCACCTGTGCACTCACTGCTCTACTCTTCTGATGGAACGAAGAATGCCACATCAGAACACCAGGACACATACACACACATCCGCACTTCTACACCAAAGCTGAACACCAAGACACATACCATCGATGCTACACACAGATAATCACGGTCATAATCATCGGTACATGTCCTCATGCATGGACTTCTCAGTTCAGCCTATATATCTGCCAAGGCAGACAAGGAAGACTATCAAAGCACTACTGAACTCAGACGGGGCCCAGGACCATTCAAAGCATCATCTACAAACATTAGAAACAATACGTGGTTGAATACATACATAGTCTACCAGACCAGCCAGGTTGGGATGACTACGTGGTCCTGCCTGGCTGCGGCTTCCAACAGACTGGTCGACCAAGCGACCCAACTCAGCAACTTGGACTCAGCCCGACGTGTGTGGGTAGAAGACCCTCGAAGCCGTCGTAAGGTATCCGTCAGGTATGGTATGCGTAAAGAACAATTCGTCGCGGTGTGGCCCCTGAGCACGACAGTATGGCACTTGGGTATGTCGGACCGACCCTTAAGGACAAGCTTCAAGGTTAAGCCACCACACCCAAGGGGTCGTTACCGTCGTGGTTAAGGCGTCGAGCCGTCGTGCTCGTCGGGTGTTACGCGACACCACGACCGCTGGATCACAACAAGAGCGTCAGGAGGAAACGCAAATGAAAGGCGACCAATGAACCCATGTGGGTCAGTCGCATACGTCCAGCGGCCTCGTCACGCAACACGAGAAGCTTCAAACATATGTGTTGTGCCATGACACATCCAACACATATCGCTAGTGTTGGAGACAGAGAGGGAGGGAGGTAGGGTCTATACTATACCAGTGTGTCACGCATCTGCTGGTGCTCAGGGACAGGCCTGATGTTCCTAAGGGAGTCTTTGCATTTAGTGGAGTTCCTTGTGGGCGTTAATACCCCCTAATACATAAATATGTTAATGGAGAATTTAATTATCATTAAAATACATTTAGCAAACTTTCCTGTTCTATGGGGTAAAAAAAATCTGCAGCATCATTCACTCCAAAAAAAAATATTTCAAGTCCGTCAATGACCACAACAGTTCTACCTACAAAAAAAATTGAATAAATAGATAAATATCCGTCAAAGGCCATAGAAAACGGAGAAAGGGTATTAGAAACTGAGGACCCGGACCCGCTACAATGGTCACGTCTATAGACGGCAGAACCCCAGTCTCACCCAAGGACGATGTGAATAATAGATAGCGAGATTGAGAGGGAATCGACCCCCACCCACCGCCTCTCATCCTCACTACAACCATCGCGCAAGTCACGCTCGTGTATGGGGGCCGAGGTGCCACCTCCAGCGGGACTGAACACCCCCTCACTCCCCTCTCCCCCCCTTAAACAGCGACGTCCGGAGAGTGTGGACAAAGGGAGGCGACATCATACGCGGTGACGAAGATGGATGGCAAGTCGCAGCCAGGTCACCCTCCAAGTAACATTTAATCAGTCTTAAAAAGGACCGTGCGATTCAGCAAAGAGCCACACAACCCTCGTGCCAGACGAGCGATTTGACGACGCACTGATCTAAAGACTCAGTGATGGTCGAGGACGAGGATGTCAGCGGACAGGACCTTTATGTATCAACGACAAGCCTAAGGATCATCCTCATGACCTTCCGTGCACCTTAGAAAGGGGACCTTACCATTACCTTACGTACTGTATATGATAGTTCTGGAGGTCTTCTACCCGCAGAGGTCGGGTCTGGGACCTTACCTTACCTTAGGATGGCTTCGGAGGTCTTCTAACTACAGCTTGGTTTGAGACCAAGCTGTCGCCTATCACTGCCTCTCTAATCCTATCATCTTCAACATCGCTCCTAAATATCAAGCAAAGTTCTCGTCTAAGACCAAGGCTTCCAGTGTTCAGACTCCTGAGCACCCACACTCACCAAATAAGACCATATCTTGAAAAAAAAAATGTAAAGCAAATCGATGTTAAATAGAATGTAATAAAAAAAGAAAACTGATTATCGATGGACCGTAGCTATAAGGAAGCCTGAACTAAACGACTTTATTCCTTCAGAGACGAAGGATTCTGCAGAGTCACCAAATGAGAGTCGTCTGAAGCCCCTACTTGAGGCAAACCTCACCAAGTGTGCCTTCTACTCTTGCACACAGAAATCGACGGAACCATCGTCGTGCTAAACTAACAAGAACGACAATCCAGCCACGAGCCGACCACAATCGTATTCATCATTCCATATTGTCGGGGGGCCGTCAGCGTACCAATGCCCTCCCGGTGACTTAGTCTTCACTGAGCGTCTCACCCCAGTGGTTCAGCCCCCAGAGACTGCCTGGGGTCCAACGATCACAGAAACGAAAAAAAAAAAACTTCTCCATCACCACTTTCAATGAATTCATCGTCGAAATGTTTACACGGACTGAGAGTAATCGTTATAAAAACGATGTAAAATCCACCGTCGTCGCGTCTCCTGCCTCTTGAGGTTTGTGGGGGTGGGAGGAAAGCTTAGGACGAGGGGTGTGGTGTGTGTGGGTGTGGGGGTGTATTGTTTGCTAATATAAGATTAACATTAATGGATATCCCCGACGAATCCCGCCGAGAGGCGACGCCATCTGGGAGTGTAACGGGTCTGATTGGGCCCATTCATGGGGAGGGCATGAATGGGAATTGACAATCATAGTGTTCGGCCACTTTAAAAAGACGATCCGGCCATCTGTATACGATCTTCGAAAGGAATCGGATAACAATGTCATAATGATAATATCTAATTCTTAACGAATCAATGGACTGCAGATCTTTCATCATAAACACAGATTTACATAACAGGTTCAATAACAAGATCATGGCACAATTAACGTTGAGGAGTCTTACCATAAAATATACGTAGAGACTTATAATAACCGCTACAGGTAGCGAGGCGGACCTGCACACTGCCAGGGACTAATAGAATAATATGCAGCACACGATGCTCACTTAAGCGAGTCTTATATACATAACTGAGAATCATGGAGGTAAAGATTTTTTAGGAGTCGCTTACTTGGAGGAACAGGAATTGTTCGACCTATGAAAGTTACAGGGGTTATTTTACCAGCACGTACATGTTCAAGCCACTGAGCACGGCGGTTCGACCCTGGAGCACGACGGCACGACCCTGGAGCACGACGGTACGACCCTGGAGCACGACGGAACGACCCTGGAGCACGACGATATGACCCTTAGATATGATGGCCTGACTTCTGCCTCGTCAAAGTTAGCAACGTCGGAGATTACGACGCAGAGGGAGAAAAACATCTACACTTCGACTGAGAGTCAAGGAACATCATACTATCTAACATCAACGAAGAAAAAAAATGAAAGCCTTCCTGCGCACATCCTCTTTAGAGAGAGAAAAGAAAGAGTCTGTGCGATCAATCTTTCAACAGAAACATAGACGTAACTATGTAACACGAGCACCATGACCTTATCTTTCCATGCCATTCGCAGGTCTTCTACCTCCACTGCTGGGTATGAGACCTTCCTTTACCTTACGATGGTTCCGAAGGGGGGTCTTCTACCTCCACAGCTGGGTCTGGGGCCTTACCTTAACCTACAGCATATCATACGATGGTTTCAGAGGTCTTCTACCAACCACAAAGTAGTATGAAACCAGCTGTCGTGCTGCTCCTCTACTCAAGTCATGGCTGTTGGAGGCCGCGAGCTCCGTCGGTCGGTCTGTGTTCTTCTCCTCCCCTCCCCCTCAACCCTAAAAGCACCTATCTATTCACCGAAGATCATCAAAAGCAAAACAACCAGACTTGAGCTTAACACCCTGGACACCGAAGAGGAGACGCAGACGGGGTAGTGTGGGTGGGGAGAGACCGGAAGGGAGGGAGGGAGCTTCAGTTCCCCCTCAGCAAAGCTCCATTTTCTCCCCCGCCATATAACACGACGGAAATTAAATAACTGATACAGCCTGAAATGCATCTCGCCCCCCGCCCCCTGCTCCACCACATCGCGCGACATCCACCCACCCACACACACACAAAACACACACCCTTCCACTCGCCCTTGATATCCACTAACCCTATCAATATGTCTCCTGACTTCATCTAGCCTATCCTCGCTCTTTCATCACCCAACTACCCTCCCAGCTTCCCAACCACGATTAATATGCTCCATCGCCAATAGATTCATCCTCTCTCTCTCTCTCTCTCTCTCTCTCTCTCTCTCTCTCTCTCTCTCTCTCAGGCAGCCAGCCACCGAACTGGGAGGTAAATCACCCGCACTACTCGCCTGGGCATCGGGAGGCGTTAGCGACGGCTACGCAGCAAATCATCACTTCAGAGGCTGTCAAGTTTCACTCCTTTAGCCCAGACTGGTGTTGTTTTCTTTCTGCCTCGCCTTCAATCGTGCACTTCGGTCCACAAACATACATTCTCTCCACCTAACACATAACGCTCGCTCGTCGCAACAACAGATTTTCCCGCGGTGAGCGCTACGCGTTAGCCCTGCCTTTTGGCAAAAACCTAGCCACATGTCTTCTCTTTCTCAGCTCGGACAATATCGATACACAACCTTCCGTCCTTCCACGTACACCTGTCCATGTCACCTGTGATCCTCCTTTCTCACTTTCACGGTCCCACGCACTCCTGTCAGCACACACTCCATCCCTAGCCCACTCCCACTCCTACCCTTGTCAGCACGCACCCTTTCCCCTTGTCACCACGCACTCATTTCCTTGTCACAGCCTTTATCAGGCTCTTTGTCTTGCTCTGCTAACCAATCAATTTACCCCACGTATATGTATGGTTCAGTACTGGCCGGAGGGAAATTAATAGCGATGGAGCCCTTGTGTGTGGGAGGTAAATAACGATGGGATTTTGACGAAAATAAATAAATACGTAAATATGAAGCTCTCTAAATACGGACATAAAATAAATAAATAAATACGTAAATCCGAAGCTTTCTAAATACGGACAAAGAATATATAAATAAACACGTACATATGAAGCTCTCTAACATGGAGAAAAAATAAACAAGTAAGTACGTACATACGAAACTTTCTCACACAGACAAAATTGAATAAATAAATACGTAAATACGCAGCTCTCTAAATACGGACACAAAATAAATGAATAAATACGTAAATACGCAGCTCTCTAAATACGGACACAAAATAAATGAATAAATACGTAAATACGCAGCTCTGTATATACGGACACAAAACAAATAAATGAACACCTACATGCGACGTTCTCTAATATGGGGAGATAAAAGATGCTGCCTGGCATTCAA
>JAUTXX010004676.1:0-10113 GCA_032273605.1 Panulirus laevicauda
ATACTTCCACATTGCTCTCAGTTTGACTGAAGGAGCTAGGCCACCCTGCGAAGACTGGCTGGCTGAAGACTTTACGCGTCGTTCTGGGCTTGGCTGCAAGAGGTAGTCTTGCCTTGCTGGGCTGCTTCCACTTGGCCTTACACGCGCGACATAATCTTCTTGATAAATATACGTGTAACTATATATGATATTGTCCAACTCCATTGTAGAGTAGTGATTCAGGGTTAAAATAATTAGCTTTTCTATTAAGATTTCCTAAATGTTGTGATTAAACTTGCCAGGAAGTGCACAGCAGTGACCACACATTGGCAACAAAGTTCCCTGCCATGTCTCTAATACTGTTCACTTAACACAGTTTGTTTCTGCAGGATCATAGTCATGAAATGTCATCCCTGGGACAAACAGTTTATATACCATTACAGTATTTAAGTGTGATTTGGATCACTGTGGTGTAACTTACCTTCACCATTCAATCGTAGTTAGCGGAACAAAAGAGGATAATGCACATCATAACTTGATCTGAACCTGTGTACAACCCGAAAAGCGACTCTGTTACCGTAATGGAATGGTCAGTAATGACAATGTATTGCCACTGCACTAGCTGCTGTAGACATAATTCCCACTTTGCACATACGTCGTGACAAGCAAGTCCTAAACACATTTTACAGGACATTTCAGACATTATTGATAAGTCGAATGTTTTCACAAATACTGATAGTTTCTGAGTGTTCTTGACAAAGGTTCATCATGAGAGTTTGTGTCAAAAAGAGAAGTGAAATTGTAGCCGTACAGTCAGTTGTGCAAGAATAGAGTTTACTGTGAAAATCCTTAGAATATATAGATGTGCATCGAAGCCAAAGAGAGCTTGACGGAAACTTAGTGTGTATAATGATAATCGATTTTCACCATAGATTTAAAAAAGTGAGTTTCTTTACTTCTTTTTAACACAAATCTTTGTTTATATCTTTTAGAAAAATAAGCCTGATTTCTAATCATGGACCACATGCATAAGTGGGATTGCATGTGATTTTTTAGACCATCTTCAATATCTGATGAAGATGTGAAATACTACTTCGGTTGGTGGCTGTGGCTTATAGTCGACGGCCCTTTAATGACTATGGCAGTTTGATAACCCTCAGGCTTAAAGAAGGAAACAACCATCTTTGAGGAATCTTGTGATCACAGACCTACTGTGCCTCAGGATGGAAGATCACGCATTTGTCTTGGACATGATAAACGAACAAACGCGCGCAGTATAAACATTATTTGGCCAAGATCACGATCATTTATCTAAAACATGAAAAGACGTCCTGCCACAAGCACATAGAAGCACATTTTGAAAGTTATTGTTACTCAATTTACCGATCATCTACTGGTGGACGATATTCACATTGGTAGGAGTGAAGAAAAATGAAAAAATTCTTTGATTTCGAAAGTTAACATTGAGAGGGCCAGTACCTTTACGACCAGGTGTACTTTATGTACAGTCGCCGACATGAGTCTGTTCCTATTTATCGTCTCAATATTAAAGATACATTTAGAGCAGTCGGCAAGCCTAGTGGCCTGGCAAATCAGGCTGTCGTTCAGCCTTGTTACAAACAGTGTTGATTTAAACGTTATCTGATTCAGAGGAAAATATAAGAATGCTTCGAGCGAAGGGTTTCGAAGCATGTTTCAGGAGATGGAACTTGGTCGAGTCACAGAGGTTTCCAAAACTGGGGTCAAGATCCCATTTTGGAGTCGCCAAACATTTTTCTTGGGGGTCATGAAGCTGTCAGGACTTTTCTAAGGTCATCAAAACATATCTGATCTAATACCAAAGTCGGCGGCTCTCTCGCGTCATTAATCAGCCTCAGATCTTTTGTTCTGTTTGCTGTATTCAGTTACCTTAGTTTCCTTAGTTGCTGTAGTTATCTGGGTTTGATTAAATGATTAAACGTAAATAAGTTGATTTATTATTGGACGGAGTTAGTTACCTTGAGAAGATTGCAATGGGTCGTTACAGAAAAATTATTTGAGAACTTTTGGTTTAGATGATTTCCTGAGACTGTGAGGTTGCTGTTTAACAGAAATTCCAATCACTCTAAGTCTCATGTTTGCAGATGGGAGTCTTTTGTTGGATATCATTGTGTGGGCAGAGGAACAGTCTTTTGTCGTTGATCGTATCATCTTGGTAAATGACAGATGTAATGGGCAGTAGGTGATTTTACAGACAGCAGGCCTTGTAAGCTTTTGAATTTTGTTTTCTGGCCTACGGAAAGAGACGTGCCACAAAACCACCTTTCAAAATCATTCATGAAGGACAGTGATCAAAGTGATTCTGTCAGCACTGGACTGTACAGCAAATCTCGGGCGTTGTCTGAGGTCATTTCAGAGTTCCTTCCTTGACTCACATACGAAAAAAAGAAAAAAAGAAAATGACATGCGAGAATTGTTAATACGAATTCTCTTCCAGGGGAAGGAGTGCTACTGACACCATCGTAAAAAATATATGAAACTAGACATTTGTCATATCTGTCATTAAAAAAACAAAGATTTTCTACTGGGAGGTAGATCAGTCATCCTATTTTCTACGTTTAATCATTGATAAACATCTTTTCAGTACATTATATTGTTTTCTTGGTATTGTCTTTTTTCAGTTTGTTAAGGACTTGTACCTTTCGCAAACAATGCGGACATTTATATGGAGCTATCATGAAAAACTACCCAAAGAGTCTGAAATCGTCTTGGTACAAAAATATCGCATGGGCAAATATAAATGAATCTAGAAAATCATTTCAGAGAACAGTATAAAAATAGACACCATTTCGTAAGTGTTCGCCTAACCCGTTCCAGTCACACAAGTAGAGCTTATCGAGGCGATGTATATTCTAAGGGTCAAGTGACCCTTCCACGGTCAAGTGTGTTGTGGACACAGACGGGTCTGTAAGTCGAGATGTGTTGCAGTGGCACCCGGGTCCCTTAGTCGAGGTATTATGCAAGGATAACCAGGTTTCCCAGGGAGAGAAGTCGCTGAGACAGCCAAACCTCTCTTGGTGAGGTGAGTGTTGTGGATATGTGGGGACCTCCGGGGCACCAGAGGCGAAGTGAGTTACCGGTGCAGTTGGGATCTTGAAGGTCCTCCGTGTTGAGAGGACAATCGAAGTCCACAAGAACAACTGGGTAGCCGGTTGCAGAAGAGGACAGCCGGGTGGATCAACAGATGCGGCACGAGACTGTGACAATCCCAGCCGTCATCATAGTGACTGACAGGATATCACTGACTCAGGTATGCCAGAGTCTTGAATCTTTACCCCTCAGTCGTCAGGAACCCCACCAACCAAGTGATGGACCCAGCCAACACATGAATGACTTCACAGTGAGTTCCCGAGTGAGAAATACTCAAGGGATCAACAAGGAATGTTCTTGAACCAGGTACACAAGTGCCTCATTTAGGCGCGTTTGTCTGCGTCAGCGTGGTCGTGGTCTGGTTGTTGTGTTTATTCTTTCGTCTGCTGCCGTGAGTGGCTGCGGGTGTCCCACCCTTCAAGGACGGGCTCCTCTGGAGGGTCTCGTAAGGGTACTCTCCTATTCTGCTTTCCCCACCACCTATGTTAGGACTGGTGGTGGTGGGGCTGAAGCTGGGTGCCGTCTGAATAGGGGATGCACCTGGAGCCTTAGCCATTAAAGGGACGAGTCTGTCGTAAGCGGATGTCTGCTTCAGGACGCCTTTCAGTGGCTTATCATACGGTTTGTCGGTCTCTTGGATGGCGACAGTTTTGGTTTCAACGTCTTTTTTCACCGACCTCTTACGCCGTATAGTACCCGTGTTCTCACTCTTCTCATAAACTCTTGTGGTGTCTGGGTTGGAGGCAGTTGATGACTGGTGCCGCAGCGTCACCGCATGTGTGGCCGCTGGAGCAGGAGTGTGCGCAACATTGCACTGTGGCGCAGAGTGGTTGGAATCAGATGCCCCTACAAAAGCTGGCGCTGCGGCAGTAGCCAGTGCGGTATGTGCTGCGGCTGTAATTACTGCTGCGGTAGGAGGAGGCGGTTCAGACATAATAAGATCGTTATCGTAAGTCTGACACTGTCCTATCTGGACTGGTTGCGTTGCCATGGCCCCTAGAGGGAGGATATTTGTTTTGTCGAGCGTGGCAAGTGATCCATAGGGCATTCGAGAATCCTCAAACGATCCGAACATTTTAGCAGCATCTCCAGGCTGCAGGGGTGCCGGGGCTTCTGGAGGAGTGGGGACTCGGCCGTCTTTGTAGATATATATTGGCTCGTATGATGTGTACGTACCATATTTGGTCCCGCCACTTTGGGAACTATAGTCTGCTGCGGCCGCAGCTCCTCCGTCCGTGGCCGCACTTTGTAGTCTAGTCTCGTCTTCAGCCCTAAGACGACCGTAATCTTCTTTACTGCCAGGTTGTCTAAATCCTTGTGTCTTGTCTCTCTTATGTGACGGTTTTCTGTTGACTGTGGTGGTAGTAACGGGAACTCGGTGCATTTGAGTTAGGGGCACCGCATCTGCCCCCGTCGAGTTAATATTACTTGTTTCTATAAGGTCACACGAGTCTGTCGAAGCATCTCTCTGCGGGTTTTTCTTTTTACGGTACACAAAATGGACTGTGTCCTTCAGGTCTGACGCATCTTGCGAAGAGACAGAAGTTTGCTGAAGTGCAGGAGATGGCTTCGTCTGTACTAACACTGCAGCGTGGACCTTTTCAGAGCGATCTGGTAGTAGTTTTGGGTAGTTAAGTTTATGTTTAGGTGGCTGTATTTGCTGCTGGTTGGGAGGACTTCGATTGTCTCGTCCCTCGGGGTCATCTCGTTCAGCCAGAGTCGTCTCTGAAGTTATGCCACACGTACGTTCTGGAGTGGGCAGACTCTGACAGCTCGCATTCTTCTTCTTATGGAACTTCTCTGACGATTTGCTCTTGATGGAAGACCGAGAAGTCGTGCTTTTAGCAGAGGCACTGGAGGCATTACTCTTGACGGAGGTTTTGGATGCGATGGATGTGTTGCTCTTCGTGATGGCCTTGGGAGGGAAACCTGAGCTCACTGTGTTGAACTTGACGGTGGGGTTGGTGCGGTGTGGAGACTTCGAGAGGCCTCCCGCACGAGGGCGCACGTGAACCTCTGCCGTCCTTCCGATCTCACTGTATATACCGTCCTCACTCCTGTGCCTCTTGTGTCCACTTTTGGTTTTCTTAAGGGAACTCTTGGGAGTCACATGCCTGGACACTTTGTCCTGCGCTGACTGAGAGTGTTTTCTCCTTAGTGTCGACTCTTTCGACTTAGTAGGAGCTGGGAATATGTTGTCAGATTGTGTCTCATTACTCACTTTGTAGTCACTCATACTTCCTTCTTTTTTGAGGGGTTTTCTCTGAGCGCTTGGAGAAGGGACATCGGACGCTTTTTCCTCTGAGTCCTCAGCCTTACGAGAGCGAAGGGTTCTCCTCAACGCTCGAGACTGATATCTGATCTTATCCCGCTGGTAATACACGCCACCCATGGCGCAGCAATTGACGATGATGATGCAGATCCCCACCAGTATGACGACGCTGATGGGCGTTCCCGCGGCAGCTGGTGGCGAAGGTGTGGGCGTTGCCTCCGTGGAGGGAGGCCCCACTTCCTCGTCTGGTATGACCGGTACTGACTTGATCAAGTTGGGGATCACTTGGTTCCAGAGAGCCAGCTGATGGGCGCGGTAGTGGTGCTTCCTCATCACCTCCAAGTCTGACGATGGAAAGGAACCACAGTAACAAACGTTTATTATAACATAACATGGTATCCAGGATTCATAAAATGATCTTATATGTGTGATGATGACTGAATATCCAATAGGATTTAAAGTCCACACAGTCTTAAAATTTCGGTGTTTAATTTGACTTTACTTGGATTTCAAGAATCATTTACGATAACTATACGCACACGTACGAGCTAGAAAGGAGAGGGACGCGTCATTACTTTACCTATGTGAAGGTACTGCTGAAGGTGCTTCTCATACGGCAGCCAACTTGTCTCTATATTCTCTCTCCACTTGAGGCCGGCGCCGGGCGTCTTGTACCGGTGGTGCAACGTCGGCAGGTTGGGGTTCCTGCCGGTAGACGGACGGGTTTATTCCTCAGGTACCAGTATGTTTACCACTCTAAAAATTTATCTCTAACAGTTCATCCAAATCGTCAGATCCAAGGTTGAGGCTTATTGACCATTTAGAGCTACAGTGTCGTCCAAAAAAATCTATTAACCGTGCCCATCTCAGAGGCATTCTGAGTTTTCAAATGCCTTTGCATCACTTCGTAGCTAATGTCTGACGTAGATGGTTCTAAGAGTAATTTTATTCCTGAAGGTTATATTCTTGTTTCTGTGTGTGTGAACATCTAAATCATGGATCGTACGAGAGTATCTTGATTCTGACTGGCTACCCTGCAACAGTATCTTGACCTAGACTGGCTACCCTGCAACAGTATCTTGACCTGGACTGGCTACCCTGCAACAGTATCTTGACCTAGACACTCTACCCTGCAACAGTATCTTGACCTGGACTGGCTACCCTGCAACAGTATCTTGATCATGTATCCTACAACATTATCTTGACTGAGACTGCAGATCCTGCAATGGTATCTTGATCTAGACTGTATCATGCGACAGTGTCTGATCCTAGACTGTGCAGTCTAAGACAATATCTGTGTTTAGGTGTTTGGGATCCTACGAGAGAATTGCGATATGTAGACTTTACGACAATATCTTCGTTCAGACTGCAGATCTTACGACATAATCCCAACGTAGGTAGGGGATTGTATGACAGTATCTTGATCTAGACGACTGATCATACGACAGTAATTTCCAGCACGAGTTACCTATACTTTCTGCCCTCCAAATCCGGTACCATTAATGTATAATCACCACCTGCCAGTGAACATTGCTGTCTATACAACATCATTTTGGTGGTCATTGATAAACATGAAATGTACATTAGGGGTTAATGACATCATATTACCTGTATAGATAAAACTCTATGATGTGTGTATGCACAGAGAAATCTTGTTTAAGAACATTGTGTTACTAGCGTTTGTTTATGATACGTACAGAATAGCTGTGGAAGTGGGCAGGTGTGTAGGAGTTAGTTCGTTTAGTGTTCAGACGATTAGACATGATTCTTTTTCAGTGAAAATTTCTAAGGTTATGTTATGTTTATATCAAAGGACAACCACCCTCCTTGTTCGTGTATATAACATTATTAGTGTGAAGTGATGCGCCAAATTTTCACTTTGAACTTGATATACTGGTGGAAATATGCATAAAACTTTTGTAGTTTATTATATAGGAAACGAGGAATTATGTAAAATTATAAGGGAAAATAATCCAAAGAAGAAGTGGTAAAAAGTATGTCACAGAACAGACACAAGCTCTTACCCCGTCTTGGCGAAATTGGCCCAAAGAGTCATGACCAGCTCTGAGAGGTAGACCTCCTCCCGGCTGTAGTTAAGGCCGAAGTGGCTGAGTCCCCCGACGAGGGGCGCCCCGAACACGTATGGCAACTCTTCTCCGTGTACGGTGCCCTGCCACTGTCCAGGAAAAAAGAAATATCCTTATTTCGGTTGATTCTTACCTTGACATGACCCGTTTTCTTTTACATTTTAAGGGTCCTGACTCCACTGTTTTGACTACCTCCACAACGGCTCCTACATATGCAGCTATCGTCGCTATTTCTGTTGCTTCTGTTACTGTGCCCGTTGGTTCCTGTTTTACTAAAAACTCATCAACATATGAAGATAATAGGCATTCCTCTATATTACACATGAATAAGATTGTAGATCCGTCAATTCAAAAGGTTATAATGGTACATACTGATCATGATGAAGGCCCCAGAGCACTGTGGTAAGATCGCTATTGACGGAGCGGGGGGAGAGATATCAATAGACACAGTGAAACAACATGGAATCTGATAGACCGTACACCGTGGATAGGCATGGATATGAGGACACCTGAATAACTTTCTTATAACAGAGAATCTATTCTGACTTGTCGGCAGATATCACAATCTTAATAAATTCACCTTCTCACCTATGATTATCTACCTTCTGAATCCTATCCTTTTGGTGAATTTTTATTCATATCCATCGGCTGTATTTCTCAGAGATCTGAGTATCCCTCTCATCTCATAACCCCCTTCATGACCCGTGGATAGACCTCAGTTTAACTCTTCCTCTAGCTATGTTAACTTCTGGTGTTGCTTCTTCTTTTGTTAGTTTCCCAAAACATAACCAAACATTTGTTGTCTCGCGGGTTTCACTTGCATCACTTCCTGTGTCTTTCTTGTGGATCTTGTCATGACTGACTATTGGTTCATTCTCTTATTTGGGTCCACACCAAACGTTAGTGCAGCTTGAAACAAAAACTTCAATACAGTATCTAGCATCGCTGGTGTTTGTTGACAATCTTTTCTGTCTACTACGTCTGCCTTGTTTGAGACCTCTATTACTTTTTTCCTCTTCTGACCCAGGCAGTGCTAATGGTCTTAAATTGACCCTCATAAGTAATTCTGGTGAGAGTAACAGCACAAAATAGCCTAAATCATGAGCAGAATATGTAACTAACTCTAACAGTGTTGGTGTTTGGTCACACTAAAACTCTCCTCCCTTTTGTCAAGTCAGAGCTGCACTTTTACACAGTGAAATGTAGCTACACTTGTTAATCAAGCCAGTGATAACCACCCGATCTCCGACACATTGCATTTCTACATATAAAACCCACAAAAATTGGCACCCTCAAACTTAATATCCAGTGCATGTCTCACTCAGGGCTCCCTTCACTTGTAGTCGTAGTCCCTCTAAAAAATTGAAAATATAGGGAGCATTGAGCGAGCTCATCTTGTTCGTTTGGTTGGTATTGGTGATGTGTTTATTATATGTGGTTTTATGGGGAGAGTTTTACACTCGTGTTGCTCCGTCTTCTTAAGCTTGTATATATGCACTATGAGTTTACTGCTCTGTATGTATGCACACACACACATACACACACACACACACACACACACACACACACACACCTTAGCCAGTGCCAGGTACCCATTTTATCAACCAGCCCCTAGAGGAAAGATGGACAGTTGGGTGGACTGTGGAACAGCTGCCACGACCAGGATTCGAACCTATGTGGGTTTGATTCCAGGCGGCCCATGCACGCATGGCGGTTAGTAACGCTACAACCGCCACACCACGGAAGACTGTGTGTGTGTGTGTGTGTGTGTGTGTGTGTGTGTGTGTGTGTGTGGACAGGTTTATAACACTATATTCAGGCTTCGTATTCATCAATCTCCGCTATAAAAGATAAGAAAATCCTACTACTGGATGATTGTTGCCTGGACCATACTGACCACGGGGTAGTCGCCGTAGACACTCTGATGATTGAAGACGTAGAAGAAGCTCTTGTGGTTGATGCTGGAGTGGAGGTTGGCCATGTGGACGACGGGGGCGGTGATCTGGGCATCGCTTAGTGTCTCCAGCGTCTGGGTCTTCACCTCCTGTTCATCGTCCAGGGACGCGCCCTTCGTGTACTCGATCACCGCCAGGAAGATCTGTGACGCCTGAGGACAGAGAACAGTGATGGTATAACGTGATCTTGATGGGACCAGTATGTGCGGGACGAAGCTACTAGGCTGGTTGGTTGTATGGGCTGTATCGACTGCATGAGTCGTCTAGTTATAGACAGCAGTCGAATATTCTTGAGCATAATTAGAAGCTCAAGGTAAGACATACACGCTCTTACAGCATACATCGCCCTTGTTTACTGGGTTGTAGCAAGGGTGTGTTTGAGGTTTTGAACTTGATGTCTTTGTGTTGTTGCTAAAGTTGTGCTAGGTTGCACTAGGTCGTGTTCATTGTTGCATGGGTGCACTGAGCGTTGGTTGGATGTACTGATTGTTTTGGCTATATATTATGGTGTTACGTGCGTGAACTGGGTGTGTTACAGGGAGAGAGTTTTACTTTCGTGTTGCCCCGTCTCTTAACTTTGTATCTTTGTTTTTGATTATGTGTATTTATGCGCACACACACAAACAAACAAACACACACACATACACACACCACACACACACACACACACACACACACACACACACACACA
>JAUTXX010004687.1:0-10112 GCA_032273605.1 Panulirus laevicauda
ATGAATACGAAACAGCGTACTGCCTCTAGTTAACCTGACGAAGGGTTACTCGAAGCCCGACATCGCCCTGCCTAGGGCATTCGAGACGATCGGGACCGGAGCATCATTCTCTAGCTCTTCCTCATTACGTTTTGAATCAACCACGAGTGTGGAAGTCGCTCACCGTACCGTAGTGATACGTAGATTACTCAAACTTGCTAACAAACCCCAAATCACGCCGGATGCGCAGACGATTAATTCCCCCCCTCTCTCCCCCTCCCTCTGCGAGAGGGACGCTATGGTGGTCACATCTTCTTCAGTCGATCATTATCCGAGGATTAATCAAGGTACCTGAGCACTTGTCTATCACGGGAGATTTCAGGTAAAGGTCATGGAACCTTCTGACCTTGAGGAATGGAAGAACTGAACAAACTCCAGGCCCGGATCCAAAATTACATTGATCCTAAAATCATAGTAAATGCAACATACGTCACTGGATTCCTCGTTGCACACTGCCATGTCCAGGTGAGTAGGATTTGTACTATATAATCCAGGAGTAATTTTTCTTCGGAGGATGATCAGCTTGTATGAGATAGACGCTGTGGCCGACTGAGGAAAAGACCTGCTTGAAACTAAATCATTGTGACTTGTTTCGTCAAACCCCATGGTGATGTTTCCACATCCACGTGAACTGACGTTGACACAGTTAAGACAGCGTCAATACAGTAAGAAAAAAATAAAAAACAATCCAGGATTATCATCACCAGGACAGTGGAAAGGTGAGGTAAGGTTATCTCCGAAATTGCGAAAATCCACTGAATTTGGTTGAGTTCTCTGAGGTCATTATGGTGTCACGTGCGTCTCCAGACGTCCAGCTGCCTGACACAGACCTGTGTTTGTCCTGTGTTTGTTATCATTAGACTTCATGGGGTGCAGGGTGTGGGATGTCTTGCCTCTGGTTACATGTCTTGGATCACGCATATATGCATATGTATTTTTTCATACTATTCGCCATTTCTCGTGTTAGCCTGGTAGCGTTAAGAACAGAGGACTGAGCCTTTGAGGGAATTTCCTCACTTGGCCCCCTTCTCTGTTCCTTCCTTTAGAAAATAAAAAACGAGAAGGGAGGATTTCCAACCCCCCCGCTCACTCCCCTTTTAGTCGCCTTCTACGACACGCAGGGAATATGTGGGAAGTATTCTTTCTCCCCTATCCCCATAGGAAACATTTAACAGACTTTCAGCATTGACAGACACCCCCTTCCCCCAATTAGTCTAATAAATTGAGGGTGTACTGTACAACCTCAAGGATCTAACACGATAACATAATAGTTTGTACCATGATTTAAAATTGGGGATCTTCTCATCTTTGTAGTGAAGTTAGACATACATTTCTGGTGGTAAAGGACTAGTTTTACCTATCTTGCTTCCACTCCAACCTCATAAAAAATCTGTTGCTAATTACTGATAGAATTGGACAGTAAGATTATCAATAATCATGGCAATACTTACAATGTCTACAATGCTGTGTACATGTGATTTTCATTTGTTTAATACATTCACTGGGCTAAATACTTTTTCATATCCTTCTTCATTAAAAAAAAGCTATGTTAAGATAAAAATTATATTTGCCTTAATCACCTAGCACACTCACTTCTACCATCAAATTTAGTTCCTCTCTCTCTTAGTCTAGGGATAAGGCCTCAATCATGACCACAGGAATATAGAATACCATTCTATTATCAATTTTATACAACTTCCACATCACTGTGAAAACTTTTAAGGTATGCAAAGAGAAAAGGATCACTACTTTGATCACAGTTGTTAATGAATACAAATTTATGAGGACATTAAAATCTTGCACATCACGACAAAAATGATAATAATCAAGTTAGGGCAGATGAATATCTATTTTACTGTCATATCACACACAGCTCAAGAGTATTTCCTAAAGGTTTTAATCAGACTAATTATTATGTTTCCATTTAGTTTAAAATCTGTAGTATCTATTAAATACAAGTGATAAACATTCTCTGCTCATTTGACTGGGACTAACTACAAGACAATATTCAGGGACATATATCCGCTAACTCAATCAGGTCCGCAACTACCAAATTACTGAGCAAGACAGGGGAAAAACACATAAAATAAACTAACCTTAACGCTGCGATCATCTGAGCCAGACACTACTTTGTCTTCTCTTGTGAAGCAAACTGATGTCACACTTCTGCAATAAAAAAGCAAATTCTAATAAGACATAAGTAAAAAGAGGTGGAAGTATCATATCAAAATCTGGCTAATGATATGGTGCAAAGGGATATGCTATGCTTGATATCACAAAAGAAAATATTAAGCAAAGAGTAAAGTTCCACAAGAATGCTTATGTTTTGAACTGACTAAAAATGTCACTCAAGGCTTTTACTACCAAATACATACTCATTTCAAAAGAAAATGAATGATGTTACTGACAACAAAATATCACAGCTTGCTGACTTCCCAAATGTTGCTCATTGTGAAATACACAAAAGATCCATGTCATTCACAGTTTTGACAAACAAACCTCAACTCTATGAAGTGAAAGACATTTCAGATGAGGATGCGATAGGAATGATTTGGGATCAAATGCAGAGGAAGAATACAGAAACAAGTCACAAGGACAACTGATGGTCTGGAGCATTTGAACTACCATGACCAGGTGAAATAACTTGAAATCTACAGACTAAAACAAATGAGAGAGACATACATGAAAATATATAACCAGCAGCAAACAGAAGACATAAAGAGCAATGTTTTAAACCAGGTAGCAATTCATCAAGGAAGACATAGAATCATGAAATCAAAAGTAATCCTTCTAAATGCAAAACATATTGGATGAAAATACATGAATACTCAGCGAGGAAACTCAAAGGTTATTTAGTGCAATACCAGAAGAACTAAGAAACATACATGAATTGACCACAAAAATTTCAAAAGAAGATAAGACTTGTGGGTGAACTTTGTATGGAAAACTATGGAAGTGGATTGAATGCCAAAAGAAACAGATAATTCATCTAACAAAATTTGTTGCAAAAGCAAAGCGCTAATTCTGCCATCATAGCAAAATCTTGTCGTATGTACTAACAGGTAGTAATTTAGCAGGCAGGCTTTAATTATTTTCCACCACATTCTGACACCCTACACTATGGGAAATGCTGTATAGTATAAAATGTCATGAATGTAGCACAATATTTCAAGAACATTATACAAAATCATAATGTGCAACACTAAAAATGTAAAAAAATATTCTACAGTAACTTGAAAAAAAATAATGCATCCACTTGAATGTGAAAAAAGTTATTGACAGTCAAATTGCTTCAAGATATGATGCACAACTGTTGAAAGAGCTTTAAGCACTAGAAAACCATATTCCTTAAATGCAGTACTATGGTACAGCAAAAGATACTCATACATGCATTTATCTATGGTAACAAAGATGTCTTACCCTTATCCAGGACTTTAGTGTATATATTTACATACATTACACACAAATGATATCAAAATCAGCATCAGATATACAAAACACTCTGTAATAGTTACAATAAATTCTGTAGGCCCATGTTTCTTAATTCTGCAACATCTTAAAATCCAAACATAGCTCAGTTCCAACAATTAAAGATTTTCGACACTTGGCCTGCAGGAGACAACACAGAACCCCAAGGAAGAAAAGTGTTGACAGAAAATGAGGTGGTTGTGGCTCTTTCTAAACAAACAAGAAGAACTTGTTGGTTACTGATAAAAATGTTATTATTTCATTATTCTGCTAATGAGTGGACCAATAACTAGTGTTCTGGCTGTTTAAGATAGTGGTGTTCAGAATTTCTTCTTGTAAGGAATTATCTAAAAAATTCTTTTGGTAGTAATTTACTTTTAAAAATTTTCAGATGAGCAGAAAATAAATAAAGTTATACATACTCTGTGTGTCCCTGGAAGACAGATACAGAATGTATTGTTTCACGAAAATCCCATAATCGGAAAGTTGTATCTTTACTGGCAGTCACCACAAGGCGCTGAGTTGGGTGGGAACAGCAGTGAGTCAGTTCCTGGTCATGACCTAAAGAGAAAATATTCTATGTATCATTCCTTCATGTTAATATCATGCATTTTACAAGTCATATTTGGTCATAAGTACAGCCAATTATTACATTGCTCTGTGTTACAGTTCACATCTGTGGCATCATTTAGATATTAAGCTTTTTAGGATATAATCACAGAAAACATGTCTTACAACTAGAAGCTACAGACTCTAAACCTTCCTCAAAGAGGTTTCATCTTCAAGTGCATAACTTTATTACATTCACTGCACTGATGCAAGACCATGACAATACATTGTCGAGTGCTCTAAGCTACAATTATAATGCTGTTATTTCACAGCTCATTTTAAATTCCCAGTTGATATATGATTCCACATCTTATCTACAGATATCACAAGCAACCTAACAACACACCTGGAAAAAATATGACATACCAGTCACCTATATATCATCAAAGAAATTGTAAATGCATCATCACTGTAGGAAGGCAGATAGATGCAACAACTACACAGTTTAAAGAAACAATTTCTCTTGTATTACTGTTTATATTTTTGATGAAAATGAGGTTATATAATCATTAATTCATGCAAATAGTGTTGCCTTTGTAAATACATAAAGCATATGCAATATAAAAAAAACACAAATATAAAACATTTAAGTGATATATATGGGATGAGCGAGTTCATGCCCACTAAAAACAAAAATGTGTTCAGGTGTACGTAGACTGAAATCACAGCTACAAAAAACACACGAGCTTCATATAATTATATGAACAGGGAGAATCCGTGCTGCTTTCCAGGAACCTCCCACACCCTTCCATACTTATACAAAGGAAATTATACTGATTCTTTAATTTCTTCTTCAAGGCAATCTCAAGCAGGTAAAGAATTAGATTCTTTTTATGAGCATGGGGCATGAGACTCTGCAGACAAAATATGCAATGAAAGGGTTAAAGTTCAAGTCTTCTGTGAATGGCAGTTCATATCTGCTGGCTTTTATAGTAATCTGAACAAATCCTAAACATTAATATAATACCCTACAGAATGCTGAAATGCTTTCTTGTGCTGTGGGGTAACAAACAATGCTATAATAAAATATGAGAACAGCCATATGATTTTTGAGCTTTAGTCTGGAAAGACCATGATCATTCTACAGGGAATGTAAACCTGCGGCTGCTCTAACTCACTCATTTTACAATGTTAAATGTATTCACAAACTAAATCATATAAAGACAGTTCTAGCTCACCCTTCAAAGCATACAAACTGTAAGATGCATACTCTTTCTTAATCCTCAGTCCACATGAATTATCCCATACTATGGTGCTATGCTTACCAATCAACTGAGAAAGCAGGTCACCAGTATGTGTATCATACAAATTAGCTGTTCTATCCCAAGCAGCAGTAATAGCTTGATCTCCACCAGGCAGCCAATCTGCAGCGATGACTACACTGGTGTGTCCTGTTAGCTCCCTTAGTGGTGTCCGTAATGTGGCTGCACCTCCTCCATCACAGCGACCAATCATCAATCCCCCATCTTCTTCATCTTCGTGATCACTACCATCGACTTCATCCTCAGAAGAGTGCACTCGCTGTACAACATAAATATACATATTTCTATTCTGTAACATTAAAATTGCAGGAAGTGAATTCAATACATGAGACAATGTAAAATCAATATTAGGAGAGAGCTACTCTCACCTTAGGAATGTTAGCAATGACAAAAAAATAAGGGTTATGATGAAACACAAGTATCAAAAGAAAACTATTTAACTTGTGTTCTCCATTTTATAAAGGCGCAGTGCTGAGTGAAGAATCTGTGTCAAGCTCAACAGTGTGATTACATATCAGGAGCTACCATACAGTGATGGTACAGAGCAATTGGAAATATCTTTGTATCCATGGTATATAAATGGCTTCAATCCCTTGCAGTAAGTTTTTGGTATACTATGAAATCTTTTTTGTTCTAATCATAAATCTACTAAACAAAGCAATACTAAAATATGACATTTGGCCCCATCCCCTGTGACTGCTGTTCTCATTTATAAAAATGAATGGCAGTGAGATCTGAGATGCAGGAGATGAATCTACTTTCTTTTCTTCAGTTAAAAGAGTTACAAATTAAAGAAAAGACAAAATATTACAGCAGTAAATCTAAATCCATAGCACTGTCATGACAAAAGTAATAGGACTAAGTTATGAACTACTTTAATGATAATCAAATTATGAGAAGACTCAAACAGTGACAGAGTAAATTCTTTTGCCTTCAGGTAAGAAAGATATACAAATTATAAGGAAAAATTTTGCCACGTTTTCTAGAATTCCTACTAAAAATACAGAAATACTCCTGGATAGTTTCTGAAGTAATGGCAACCAAATTACTCACCATTAGAGATCATGACTAATGATACAATACCATAATGTCATACCAGCTGGTCAGGAGTGATGGCAGCTTGCCATATATGTGCTGTGTGGTCACCACTTGCTGAAAGGATTAAATCCTGTGTTGGATGGAATTTTACTGAATTGACAGATCCACTGTGACCTGTGTACTGGAGCAAATTCCGCCCTCCATCTATACCCCAAACACAGGCTGTCTGGTCTGAAAACACAAAGAAAAATAATGGGCAAGTTGAAGTGATGAACTATTTAGTTTATTGTTTGCAACTAAGCATGCAAACATATGGGATGGGTATAATTAATATCAACGCCAATGTGTGACTGGGTTTATGGCTGGGTTTATGGACAGTTAAGGGTGGCTTTCTCAAGCCCCTACCCTTCTACCAACAGGATCTAAAATGTCAATTTTTTTGTGTCATAAGAACGATAAAAAGTATCTTTTATTTTTCTTTTTTCCTTGTAAGCCCCTGCCCTTTCAATGTTCTCTACATAGTAGTGGCTGCTCTAATGTATTAAAGTCAACTCAACTCAACTCATGTTTGGGGAATGCTATACAAGATATCAAGGAGGTGATCACTCAATAAGATATTTCATACTAACTATACAACCAATCAAGAAAGATAGTGGGTCAAGTCTCTACAATGTATCGTTAAATACAGACTGTGAGAAACACAAAGGTTACTGTGATAACTGTATAACAAAAAAGACAAATAGATATTCAACAGTAAATTACAAAAGATGTATACTAATTTTCAAAGTCTGAATGCTCTGTTTTCCTAAAAATTCCATTACATGCATGACCTTATATACTCATCAAAGAAGTCATTTTGCTACTTTACCAGCTGAAGCTGTGGCAATGACTGGTGTGCCGCCTCGAGACACTGCTACATCCCACACTCCATCCCGGTGACCAACATACTCCCTCACCATACGGCACGATACTGAGTCATTCTTAAAACTGGACACAATCTTGGATGTCTGAACGCGCAGTTTGTTGGCTGCTTTCACTTTCTGTGAACTCTGACCTCCAGCTGGCACCAGAGGTTAGGGTTGGATAGGTTAGGTTAAACTTGGGGATCTTTCTGTAATGTAAGGATGTAACTGTTCTGGACAATTATCTTACTTATCAAAAATGTTACTATCATTATCATTATAGTTATTAACATTATTCTTCATTATAATCATTATCATTATTTTATTATCATTACTATCATTATCATTATTATCATTACTATTATTATTCTTATCATCATAAAACCTTAAAACACCTTTTATTTGGCTCCTGCAGCTCTGAGGCTGCACTTCATCTGGAGCAGAGAAACGATAAAGTCCTCAATGACACTGTATCCTTTCTGTCTGCTAACAATGATACAGCCTCAATGAAAGTGGCTTCTCACTTGCAATGTAACTACTTGCAGGTATAGTCTGGTAACATCAGACGAATATCTGACGAGGTTGGTTGCTGGAGGTGGTGGGCTGAGAATCTGGTTGGTAGGTTACATAGGTTGAGGAAGTTGAAAGGGTGCAGTTGACCTATGAGTAGATCATCTTGATGATCCTGAGTGTGGATGTTGACCCATGTATGATGAGAGGTATTGAAAACTTCACACAGATAGTGAGGAAGTTGAAAGGGCACAGTTGACCTATGAGTAGATCATCTTGATGATCCTGAGTGTGGATGTTGAACCATGTATGATGAGAGGTATTGAAAACTTCAAACAGATAGGAGTTAGGCATGTAGGTGTTGATTATGTTGTAGTTAATGCTGCAAGGCTACATTTCTGTGAATTGTATCTGAAGAAAGCTGTCTTTGTTTGTGATCTGTTTTGTATGGCACTTTTGGCAAATATACTCTGGTGATCCTGAGTTGGGGTTAATATCAAACACTTCAAGTAGCAACTCCTACCTCTGTTTCTGCTTTTGGAAAGTAATAATACAGCACCTGCTCCTACCTGTATTAATTGTCCTCTGCTACATGCATGAAAGATATGGGGACTGTAGTGTTATTTCTCCCTTTACCATTATACCATTATAATCATAAGAAAGTATTTTAAGGTTGGGAATTTATCACTTCATTTGCAGAGTGCAAAGAATTGAGAGACATTGTGTAAACTTCAGAATCTAGCTGTTTTTCAAAGAAATCCTTGATCACACTTTTTTTTAATTGCTTCTTCTACCATTGCAAGGGAGCCTGGCTTTCTCCCACCCTCTCAAAAGCAAATATAATAAAGTTGCAAACTACCTCTATGCCTCTGTAATTGCTTTTGGCGCCGCTGAAGGGGATTTAGATTAAACCTGAAATTTGTCTTTGTATTTTTGGATGCTACTATGCAATCAGAACAATCGATGGCAGTCTGTCAACCACAAACACTCAACACCACAATGAATAAAGATTCTCCCAATACAGTCCTGTCTCAACATGCTTGGCACTCAATTCTATGCAACAGCACTAAACCCCCCTCATCCACCAAAACCATTCTGTAACTAACTACCAACCCTCCAGTAAAAATAAGAAGCTTATCCCTGCCTCACACTTCAGTAACCTCTACTCACAGATCCTCCCACCCCCTACAAATATAACACTGACAAAAAACACATGCACACCAAAATAACCTTACAGTACTAAACAATCAACCTCCATCTCCAACCCACCAGAAACCATACTCCCCGAACAAACATTAAACACATTCTGCAGCTTATGCTCTGGACATCACCCATCATTACAACACGACAAACACCATTTCAACATACCCTAAGATGCTTCATGCCCATAATGTAACTACCATAAAGACACTGAGCATTTACGGCTCAATTACCCTGCACACCCATACACGCAACACCACAACATTCTACGACCAGTGGTCTTAACTGGTGGATAAGGCCAGCATCCTGAGTGCTGCAGGAGAATGATCAAGACAGAAGAGTCTCCTGGGGCAAGAAGTAATATATGGAAGGTGAAAGGTGGGTAAAGGATAAAGTAAACTGAAATGATGTGGTATACAGGGAATGACATGCTGTCAATAAACTGAACCAAGGCATAGGATGTGAATAGGGAAAACCAAAGAAAGGTCTGTGAGGCCTAGTTGTGGATAACGTGCCATGGTTTTGGTACTCTTTACATAACAGCTAGAGAATGGATGTGGGCAAAAGCAGCCTGTTTTCATCTGTTCCTGGCACTAAGTTGCTAATGCAGAAAATGTGGATAAGTTTGAAAGAATATATATGTAAAGGAAGAAAAATTCTAATCCAGCTAAATTTCACAAATATAATCATCACATCTGCATAATGATTCTCAAGTCTTTGCACACTACTCCTAAAATAGTAAGCTACCAATGGTATTAACTGACTATATCAGTAACATGTCATATTGGAAAGGCTGTACCACTGTCAATGGATAGAAAGAGAGAAAGAGGAACAATTTCATCGATGATCTTCTTGCTCCAAAGGAGTCCAACACTTTCATGGTCCTGTGCAGAGTGCAGCCTCAAAGCCAAAAGAATTCCATAAAAGGAGTACAAAGGTTATACGATGATAACATCAAAATGCAAAAAAACTGCTAAAAAAGATTTGATCATTATGATTCATGAGGATATTCCCTCAAAGGCCCAGTCCTCTGTTCTTAACGCTACCTCGCTATTGTGGGAAATGGCGAATAGTATGAAAGAAA
>JAUTXX010004698.1:0-10112 GCA_032273605.1 Panulirus laevicauda
TCCTCCTACTACATTACGCTAGATGCAGCTGGAAAATAAATGCATTCGATGCATTATGTTCACTTACCAGCATAACGAAGCTGCCTCATTAAATTAGAGGGAGTGGAGTGGCCGGGGACCAGACCCCACATGGATGCTGTCTCTGGACAGTGTCACTCAGTGTATGCGACCCACCTACCTATACAGACCACTCACTACCTAGCTATTCTACACTGCTGCACACATTCTACCAACCCGCTTCCCGACACTCAGGATTCACAATACCTAGCAATCTACACCTCGCACCCGACAACATGCTTCCATTGATAACAACCTCTTATGACTTCCATGACCCAAAGATCCATTAGAATTTTCACATATTTCTGTAGTGAATTGATTGGCCCAATTTGACTGACCAAGATATTGGAATCTTGAAGGATGTGTGAGGACTGTCGTTAAACTAGTGTCAATGTCTGGATTGGTTAGTTTCTAGGCTTGTGGTGGTTACTGTTTGGAACAGTTAGTGGCTTGGCTAGACTGGTCGTTGCTGTTTGGATCGGCTGCTTGCTGCGCTAAACTGGTGAATAATGTTTGATTTGGTGGGGGCTATTGAAAGCTATTGTTTAGATCGATTGACTGTTAAGCTAAACTGGTGATTTTTGTCACAGGAGCACTGGCACAAATTCTTTGGGAGGACGAGGAAAAATTTGCCAAAATTTTAAGTTGAAAATGCCAGACTTTTTAAGATGATAACACTAATTAATCAATTCATACATCATTATTATATGTAATACGCAACAAACACGATGTTTATCCTGTGCAATACGCATCATATACGATGCTGATCCTGAATTGGGGGAAATGATGGAAACGAAAGGCGTTAACGGACTCAGGCTGCATAAGATTACGTCAAGTTCTGCTAGGATATATCATCAGCGTACGATCTCGTCAAAGAACTTCTCATTCTAAAGGATTTCATCCTTTCCCTGCTACTGATTGTAGCATATCCTTGAAGCTGCAGGAACGTCTGCAGTTATGATAATAATCATGATGGCATTAATAATGATAATTACGATAAAGGTAATGAAACAACATGCATGTTACTAAATACTTCTAGTAAGCTCAATATCAGACTCAGAATGTCCTTTTCTCTTGCTGAAAGTATCGATAATTTTGTTCGTGTGATTTTCATGAACATACTTGCATGAGTTGGTTCAATATTTATCAATGGTATTTCCACTCAAACTGTCTTGCCCCACTGTCCTTCGAAAATAGACCAGCATGCTTCACAATCCACTCGAAGGGTCTATCCGACGTGGTCATCAGCAGAAAGCTCGAGTGTTTAACATTGGAGTTTACATACTTGTTCTAGATTCTTAGATCTTTGACAACGTCATAAAGACCTAATACCGACTTAAAGCTGTCATCCGGGATTACACTTTTAGATAACTAAGCGCAAGGAGAAAACTACTGTGTTTATGGTCCTAAAACCTCGATTGCTCGATTCACATAAGATTTGGATTGATGTGTTGGATAAATCTGATTTTATGATAAATTCAACTCTGTAAATGATGAACATGGAGTTATTAACTTCCTGATATGCTTGAGCCCGATGAAATAATTTACATGAACGACTTGGACTGTCCCAACGCTTGTGGTTACTGTTGGGATCGTTTGCTTTGTAGGCTAGACTGGAAGTGCTTGGAACGGTGGTAGCTAAGCTAAACAGGGTAAAGCTGCCGATTAGACAGCTACGTTAGGCCGATGGCCGTTGTTTGAACTGACTGATGACAAAGTTAGACTGGAGGCTGGTGTTTGGACTGGTGATAGGGTAGACTGAAGGCAAGTGTTTAGGTCGGTTAGTTGATAGGCTAGGCAGGTGAATAGTGTTTGGATCGGGTGATAGTCAGGCTCACTTACAGTCTGCTGTTTTGACAGGTTTTTGGTAGCTTAAACTGGTGGCCAGTGTTTGAACTAGCTGGTAACTATGTTAGAGTGGATGCTGGTGTTTGGACAGAAGGTGGTTGAGCTAGACTAAAGTCAGTGTTCAGACCGGTTCATGGATAAGCTAAACTGGAAACTAGTGTTTGGAGCAGCCGTAGCTTTGCTACAATACAGCCTAGTATTGTAGAGTTTTAGTGACAGGATTAAAGAACCGTCCTTAAATGGAAGTGTGAATAAGAAGAGGCTATTGCCATTGTGTTTACCACTACCACTCTCAGAATGATTTCAGCCTCGTTGGTAGATATTATTTTTTTTTTTTTTCATCTACATCGTCACATCATTAGAAACCTCCTATTTCTGTTGTAAAGAACTTTGAGTTCCACGCAACAAGTTAACTTTGGAACGGATCGTAACTACTCTATTGTTAAAGTAAATGTTTCTTGACGTCCTTCCTGACACCTCTTGCCTAGTTTCCTGTTGTGACTTTGATTTCATAATTCCTTAATGGTCATGACCTCCAAGGAATTAATCTTTCGTTCCCCGAATGTGAGTCTTTGAGAACTACTCACTACTCATGACGTATTTATTTTGATTCTGGAATCATTCTCAATGTGCTCCGTTGTACCTTTTCTTGCAGTTCTCTGTGTTACATTCACTCAGACCAACTGCTTTTATCTACCTTAGTTTGGAATATGAATGTCATAGACATTTTCTTGAACCGATGGAGATGTAATTTAGTTCCCTCGTAATCATCCTTACTCAGTTTTCTAGATAATGTCGGCTCCTTAATCTGTTTCACAGATTGATTCATATATTTTGTTTCCCTCATTACGAGAGTCAGAGTTCGGTTTGTTCTTATTGTTTCCTATCTCTTACTTTATTGTTGGGGTTGGATTCTTCTAACCGTCTATCCAAGTTACGTTGTTCTCTCTAATGCTTTGTGCTTTATTCATGAGTTTGTCAGTTATCAAACATATCCATACGCGAGTGATTTCCTTTCGGTTAACCGTTCATATAGGAATAACAATAATCCCAACAACGAACCCTGAGGAACCTCACTAATTCCTTTAGCTCAGCTTGCAAAGATACCCTTGACGTGTTCTCTGCTCTTTTCCAAGAAGAAGCCTGTCAATTCATTTAAGATTTTTTTTTCCCCAACCCCGGTTTAGAATTCCAACTCCATTAATCCTCTGTGAAGACAGCATCAAAGGCCCTCTGACGGTCCAAGAACACACAATCCACCCACCGTCTCTCTTTTCCGAGATATTACTTACTCTCTCTTGCAAGTTCAAGGAGTTTGTTGTGCATGATCTCTTTCTGAGTCCACGCTGCCTCTCGCTTACGTATATTCTACTAACCCAAAAGCCTTCTGTCTGTTCCCTGATTGTCTTCTCTATTAGTATGAGGGCCAGTTTTGTTTGTGATATAAGTATGTAGTTTAGGACTGTTACCGCCCTCTTTGTACGTGTGTGTGTGTGTGTGTGTGTGTGTGTGTGTACACACTGTGTGTTGACGTGTAGTGTGTGCATACTCATGTCCGGGTTGGTGTATATCTATGTTTGTAGGTATTCATGTCTTGAATGAGTTACTGGAAATGTTATACATGTGCTTGTAATGAATACCAATTTACATATTTATTATCTTTATGATATACAAGGTACAGTGTCACTAATTGATTTAAATAAACCATTGAAATGTGCTTCCTCATCAGGGACTGTGAATAACGAGAATATGTAAAAGCTGCGTAAAGTTTTCTAAAGGAAAAACATTTTCTTAATAAGGAAGACAATAAAATTACGTTCATGATAGACGCTCAAACCCTGCCCATCTGTTCAGCATATATCACAAAAAAAAACTATATCTTCAGTCGTCATGATAAAGAAAAACCCAAGACTGAGATTAGCGGTGAGAGTTCCTGTTATTACAGAGTCTGGACGGAGCGCTCACAAGCGTCACTCTCTACCCATGATGAACAAATGAGACTCGCGTGTCGACTGCTCATGGGATGCTGTGCTTGGTACCGCGCGAGTGGCGGAAGTTAGGCTCGAAGGCCGCGCTAAACAGGGGGCAGGATCGCAAACACACGCTCACCCACATCTTATTCTTAACATTTCCTGCGTTATGCGACCTTAAGAGGTTTCAGTTTATTTCCGCTCTGGATAGCGACCGTATGGTAGAGCGAAAGAAAAATTTACGATGTTGCCGACATTGGTGGACAGGTGTTAACGTCGCGAGCTTACGGTACGAAGCACTGAAATTCTGACTCGGAAAATACAAGCTTGTCGACGGGTGGTGGTAGAAGCACGGGTCTGGGCACCGGACAGACGGACGCACCAGCTTGACAAAGATTGATGATCTCTTGGTTGTTGGGTTCCTGCCCTTTACCAACCACCTCCTGCGGTGGTCGCGCTCACCTACACCTCAGTTAGGCTGTTCGTTCCTCATCCCCCAACGGGAGTCAGCCAAGTCATTCGCTTGCGACTTTACGGACGGTTTGTCTCTTGTAACTTGGAGTTACTCTAAAGGGAATTCATATCAGAGTGAGTGATATTTCTAAAGCATATCAGTTTGTGGAATATGAATTCATATACAGGGGCCACTGAATAGTATAGAGGCCATTTCACATACCGGGACACTTAATATACTTATCAGGGATAGTAGACCCATATCTTGAGCTGCTGTCTCCACATATCAGAGCTAGTGAACCCTCATACTCGTCTGCTATATCCACATATCAAGCCTAGTAAACCCTCATACTGGACAGCCTTATCCACATAACAAGCTTATTGAAACCACGTACTGGACTGCCATATCCACATATCAAGGCTAGTGAACCCACATACTGGACGACCATATCCACATATCAAGGTTAGTGAACCTACATACTGAACTACCGTATCCTCATACCAAGTGAACCCACATACTGGGCCACCATATCCACATATCAAGGCTAGTGAACCGACATACTGGACGACCATATTCACATATCAAGGCTAGTGAACCTACATACTGAACTACCATATCCACATACCAAGTGAACCCACATACTGGGCCACCATACCCATGTATTTAGGCTAGTCAACCCACATACTGGGTCACATGACAATTACACCGGGGTCACCAAATCCGTAAATTGGGTCTAGTTCACACACACACACACACACACACACCGGGGGGGGGGCACTGTATCCATCCATATATGACAGCCTCTGAACCCATCCACCGACACAGTTGATCTCACACATCCGGGTCACTGAACCAGCGGACTTCTGGTCACAGTTACATTTTACGCAACACACATCCACCTAAGATCCCACTACACTACACTGACTCATGGGCCGCCCTATGCCACTTAATGGCACCCCGAGCACACGCACCCAGACCTGTGGTAGTCATAATGACGTACTCGAGGAAGAGCTCTCGCTGACAAGAGACCGCGCTAAACTTAGCGAATCTTTACATATTGTGACACAGACTCCTGCACGGCCAGGTTTACGAACGCCTTATGTATGAGTGACTCCCAGACACTAGGGGAGCGAGAGGTTTATGATAAGGTGGAGAGATGCGCCTTCAAGATCAATAAGGTTGGCCCCTCAAAGAGGTATGACTCCAGACATATCATTTATTTTCTCGTGCTTTTATACCTAAAATTATTTGAAACTGTCATTTTCTCGTGCTTTTATACCTAATCTTATTTGAAACTATCATTTAGAAATCTTAGAATGTAGCGATTTTCGTTTCAGTTGACAGTCGTATCCAAGCTTCCTCCCTTTATCAACAGAATCGTGACATCATTTTCTTTGATTCTTGAAACGTCGCGTTTGATTGACCCACCAGTTCTCTCTGCCGTCCCTGCCTGTCGCGTTCCCCTCAGCCTCTGGCGCGAGGTTGGTGACCCATGCTTGACGTATCCTTGTCATATCGTGTTTACGTGACTGTGGAGCCTTCGAATTAAGAATAGAAAGGAAAAAAAATATGTGACCTTAGAAAAATATATTGAGGTCATCCATCAGCGGATTTTGTGTTAGCCTCTTGTGTAGGGTCACGTTCGCTGTGAAGACCAGGGGCGTCGAGCTGAATATGTTAATCTTCAGTTTCCCGTCCATCAGGGGGGTTTATGATTACTATTATGAAAAGGATGTCATCACGATAACCACACTCAACCGAACTGCTCTCATGACGCATCTGTAAGGGGAAGAGTCTGCAGCGTAAAAGTCGTTTCTGTGATGATATGTGAACCTAAAAGAATAATAGGTCAGGGTCACCCAGTGACGAATCCTTGTTGGCCTAGTCATTTGCTTTCCTTGTATCTTACACACTATTCCTTATCATGTTGACTTCCGTGACATTGGAAGGTTTTAAGCTATTCATCAGCCATTTTATCATGCTGTTTGATTTTTATTTTATCATATTTCATTTATCTTTTTTTACGAAAAGAGTGACCAAGATTTTTCTTCAACAAGAAACTTGAGGTTATAAGATATTTCTGTGTCAAGCTCTGCGACCTGTGAACCTAACCACCTCTTCTTTTTCTAACTCTCTTTCTTGTGAGAACATATGTTGAGCTCAGTGATCATTTTGTCGCGAGGTATCGTGTTTACAACTTGGGAGTTACAGGCGTACAGACGAGCTCTCTCGGTGATGCGTAGGTGGACCCAGGGTTCGGACTTACATACGGATCTAGAGGTCGGATCCTTGGACGAATCCAGGGTCAGACCTACGAACGGATCCAAGGACGTACCCAAGGATGGGCCCACGGACGAATCCAGAGACTGGCTTACGTACGGATCAAGGGGTCGAGCCCACGGAGGGCGGTCAGGCCTGCAGACGGATTCAGGGTCGAACCCACAGACAGATTTTGAATGATTTTTGCTAGTATCACCGTCATCATCATTGTGCACTCCATGTTCATCCTGTGAGCGGTAACGCAAAAGGATTACAGAAGTAACGATGGAACTTTGGCAGACCCGAGTGTGCTTACACAAGCTTCAATGTATGCATTGCGGAGTCAGTCTTTCATATGGTAAGTTTTACCGACTAGATGGAAAAAGTGGCTACAGTTTGAGAATTTCAGGTGTCTTGTTTTAACAATTAGGTGTTGTGACATTTTTTGCGTTTCTTTTTTTTTTTACCTATTCCTTAAAGGCATAATTTTTTCATAATTTAAGAAAGTGTTCTAGTTTTAGTCCAAATCTTTGGCCACATGATTAAGGTTTTCAGGTAAGCCAAAGTGCTAATAGTGCCTATAGACTAGTCTTGTAATCTGCTGATTTATTATTTTCTCCTTGTACATATTTTACATTGTACATTTCACAGTGATGGAAAATGTTTCTTCTCGTGTTCATTTGAACTTGTCTGTTACCTTCAAAGAGGTTTGTTAATTCCATTCTAATTACAGTCTGGGGTCTTCTGACTGATAACCCAGTGTCGTTTTCAGCAGCTATTTTCCTAAGTGTATATCTGGTTAAAGCATTACCTTTGTCAAGTTCACGGAAGCTGATGTGAGAGAGAATCTACGACACTTTTATATGAATCCGGACGAGGCCAAGAACGAACCCAAGGGTTCTCGCTGCTTTGTCGTCGTCGTCGTCGTGCGTGTGTGCTGCTCCTGCTGCTGCAGCACCCATGGCCAGGAGGAAGTACGGCACGCAGAGTAGAACCTGTTGGACTCAGCTGTGTGGACTCGGTAACCCAGATGAAAGGGAGGGAGGGGGTCGGTCGGATTCGTTTCGTATGGGTACATTTTTCTTACGGTCGGTCAGGGAGGGAAACGACATGAATGTCACGGATTATATCTGGTCTTGCAACACGGTTCCCGGGAAGCTTAGTCGTGACTCACAGTGGGCAGCTTATCTATCATCACCGGCAGCAACAGCTGTGGTAATGACCCATCACCAGTGGCATCCTCAACACCACCACCAACCAGTTGCGCCATCGCAAGCAGCAGCAGCAAAAGCCACCTCCAATGTCCTCTGTCATCACCTACGGGTGTACACCCCTCCCTTGCACCTCGACCCACACCAGTAGGAATCCATCATCAACATCAATACCTCCACAGTTAGCAGCACAACACTACTGCATCGCTACCACAAACTCTCCCACTACTACATACAACCCTTACAATCACATCTACTGCTACGGTTACCATCACCACTACTGCTATAGTTGTTGGAAAGTCTACTCTTGAAAGAGACCGACCTTATAATATTTTCTTGACGTGTTTTAGAGGCCAAAAGATCAAAGGTCAAGGTCACGAAGCCAATTGATAGAGGTAAATCAAGTTTAAGCGGTATTATAATCTCGCTATTTTACTGTTAAACCTAGGTATTGCTCCTAAAAATCATATATTTTCAGATCATGTCTGAGATGAACGTAAGGAAAGACAGAAGAAAAAAAAAAGATGCCTTTAATACCCACATTAGCTGAAGTATGGCAAAACGCGAGACCTCTGGATATGGTAGGGCAACCATCACCACCCTAGGGGTCAGCGGATGGCCATTTAACACCCGTGGTCCACGGTGGCATAATGGTGTGCACCGCACAGCGTGAAGGGAACCTCTTGAGGTGAGGCGTGCGTGGCGTGCTTCCCATGACACACGGGTCGCCACGGGTGGACGCCCACATGCCCACCCTCACACTATCTTATAACGCACGTCAGAAATTATACCCCAGCGCTTTCGTGTTACCTCTCTATCCTCCTATAGTTTGGCGAGATTGAGAACAAGAATCAGGCACAATAGGAGTTTCAGATGGTTGTAGAAGCTGTGAGGTTAAGTGTGGACATTTGTCAACATCCCTCGTTACTATACAGTTGGTTTCGAAACACTTATTCCCGCTCCACCAACCCTAACAAACGTCATGTCGAACGAGCACAACCAATTCATAACATGTCCTCATTAAAGCATGACACAGTTCATCCATCAATTTGAGATAAGAAGTTATAATGTATTTGTTCCTGTTTGTCTCTCACCTGAAACACTAGGTAAAGGAAGAGGCGGATGTTCACGACTGGTTCGTATCCTCCTCCTGCCGGGTCAGCTCCCCCAGCGTCCGACCCCGTCATGTAAAATTGAGTCATTCTGATCATCCTGGGGGAGAAAAAAAAGACTGAAAATGGAGGCGATAAATACGGTATCGGTGATCGGTATGGACGCTTTGAAACACACTGCGTCGTGAACTTAATCCTAGGTTAGACAGTTAGGGTTCTTATTTCTAACCTGACCTAAATATCGATGCAACATTATCGACTGCGATTCGTAGGCGAACCCTGGCCTGGTGAGATTCGATTTTATTTGGTATATATTTTTTCACACCACATGTGGGTGAGTTGATTAGTCCCCCCTGGGAGGAGCAGGATGAATAGGTTATAGATCCTTTGACGGTGTATGAGGCCACGTCCTTGAGAACCCGAGAGGTGAGGCTCACGGCGCGCGTGAAGTCACGTTTTCAGAAAAAGAAAAAAAAAAGATGGTTATAAAAAGTTTGCTCGTATCAACGTGAAGACCACGATAGGCGGATTATTTTCTGCACTATACAATTACTGAAAAAGGTGCTTCATATTTTCGAGGTGCACACTGGCAGACTCATAACGTGTAGCTGTTTTCAGAAGTAAGGCCAGACTAACGTCCGTTATGATGAGGTAATGAATCCCCTTTGTGAGTGGGCTGGGTCATGGCGTTGATACAGGGGCAAACTCCGAAAGCCCGGGCCTTTGGGGAGGTCCCGGAAGAGGGAAGGGGTGAAGGTTAGAAATATCAATAGAGTAAATGATCAAATAACAGGAAATATAAGTAACAAAACATGAAGTTTATCTTTTTTTTTCTTTTTTTACGTTGGAGGCCCCAGTCGCGGACAAACGGCCACACCAAAGTTGGGCCTTAAATGAAATATAGAGAGGTTATTCAAAGGGAAAAAGAAGAGACAAGGGAAAGTATTTACGAATTTTAGAGGAAGTGAAAAACTTGTATTTTATAATGTGCCGGGTCATAATAATTGCAAAAGACATGAGAGGATAGAGAATTCCAAAGCTTCGAGGTTTAGGGAAAGAAACAGTTATCAAAGCGGCCCACCCTTGAGTTTTCTAAAGCATGCGGTAATCATGTGACGCAGCAGCTTGCCGATTATTGGGTGGTCTAGACTAAGTGTGTGTGTGTGTGTGTGTGTGTGTGTGTGTGTGTGTGTGTGTGTGT
>JAUTXX010004709.1:0-10112 GCA_032273605.1 Panulirus laevicauda
AGAAAATATATATTCTTTATAAAAGATTTTAATTTTTGAAATATGGGTAACTATTTCCGTAGAGTTTTATAAAATGTATTGTCATCTTTATAAAAAAACTTAATTTTAAGGAATATCAACACAACTAACCTTATAATATTTTGCATTATTTAATATTTAGCGGGGAAAAAATTAGAATATTTTTTATTTGGTGAATGCATTAACGTAAAATAACTGAACAAAACACTTTGACAAATGACAAATATTTAACACAAATGTGGTCTCCTTATAAATGAGTACTTTTGTGCAGCAGATATGACAATGACAATCAATAAAATGATCCAAGTGTGTATGAATCGTATCAAAATCAGTTTATAAACACTATAATGTACATCACATTTACAAGATTCGGGAAGGTATATTGAAATTCAATGTCATCATTTCTATAACCCAAAACACACCTACCTCCCCTTTCATATGTATCATTGCTTTTCTAACCACCTCCTATGTCGTATCTTGTCCTGAACACCTATTACATAATCTATCAACCTCCGATCCCACTTAACTCATATCCTACTTTTCTGTACCTATCAATCCAATATGTACTTTAAAATACTTTGTCCTTACCTCAAAATCTTTATCCTATCGCCATCACTCTACAATGCTCGTTTGTCTAACTCATTTTTCTCACACTTTGCTGATGTCTTTAATCCCAAAACAGTAAGTTGTTCTCCTTTTTACAATATTCATTTGTTTTTATTCAAATATGATATCCTCCCTTTCTCATAATCCACTTGCTTTCACTCCAATCTACCATCTTTTTTAAAACTTTTCAGCCTGTGCCTTTCATCTATGACAATTCTGTGGAACGGCCACCTTCTCTTTCCACAGCCCCTCTCCAGCAAACTATATTCCTTCAACTGTCAGGAATTAAATACCATAAGAGGAAAAGCAGATTTATGAACTTCAAAGACACATTTCTTGATCTGCAATTTAAGCAAACATTTCACCAAAATTTCTGGCCCTGTATTTACAAAGGGTAAAACAGCTGTGTTATTGTTCTTATGTAATAAGTTCTAAATAACCATAAACATTTAACTTCACTCCAAACCCTGATATCTGAATATCCTTAAAATGCTTTCTCATTTCTAAATCAAAAACTTACAATATAATAACTACTCACCTGACTTTTCTTGAAGGCTATGATGGTTTCAACTTCATACTCTGCTTCCTCTGTTTTGCTGTCATCCTTTGGAATGTTTTTTTTTCCCTCAACATCTTGTGGTTTCCTCATATAGACATCTATCAAGCTCCTCCTAGGTCTTTTTACCACACAAGAGGAATGTGTTTCTAACATGCTTTTATGAGCTCTTTTCTTCTCTGATTCACCCAATCTGGTTTCCTCAACCATTTCCTTGGAATCCTCTCCCTGGTCTAGAACACTTGCCAGAACTTCATCGTCATTTCCAGCTTCAGACGCTGGTGGAGTGATGCTCGCAGTTCCATTGGCCTTCGCCAGCACATCTGGGTGTTCATCACATCTCTTTACAGGTATATCTCAAATCTAGAAATGCATCTATCAACCTATCATTTAAATGACCCCTAAAAAACTGACAAGATAAAAGTTGACAAATTCTTCTCTGTACATACCAAAAGTCAAGAAATACAACCACTATACACATGATTACTGAATGATGAGCAAAGACATCAAACATGAGTTCCACATTTGTTCAAGCTCCAAGGATTTTTCATCAATCAACAATTATCATAAATGTTCCATTCATTCATGGTAGATATTGTGCATTCAGCCTCTATGTTTATTCATGTATCCATAACTTCTGTTCATTTCTGAGGTACGTATAGCATACCATGATATTCTAACACTTCTTAATTTCCTCTGCATACTAAGTTAAACTTGCATCTCCATTTCCTGTTTTTCAATGATGGACTGTCTTCCCTATGTATAATAAGCTTCACTATAGATAGAACGGTACTCTAAAATTATTGAGGTAATGAAAAACCTTTCAATATTATCTGCTTGTACTATGAATCTATTCATGCGTTGCTTGGTTAACCCCTACCCCTCCAATCATGCTACAAAAAATTGTTTTTGAGAGATAATTCAACCTATAAGTACCCTAAATGTCTGTTCAATTTCAATACACTGCTAACCATATGGTTATCAAGAGATTTCTTACTCTGCTCATCACTCACATCTTCATTTTCTATTCTTTCTGTTCTTTTAATTTCTATCAAAATTCAAAAGTTAAAGTTTCTATACCTACGCCTTAACTTACAATATTTCAACTTTAATCATTTTGAATCTGCAACTTTTTAAGTGTACATTGTATCAACCAGCAACATGCATAATATGTGACATATGAAAAAATCATTTTCTAACTTTATATTTTTACTATCAAAAGAATATTCATTTTCAATTAAGTTAATGTGCAGCTGACTGGGGATTGCATCAATTTACAAGGAGACCTTGACAAACTCCAAAGTGGGCCTCGTACATGGTTGATGAACTTTAATAAGGGTAAATGTAAAGTAACAAGGAAGGGCTACAATGAAAGAAGGCCTAAATATGATTATCAAGCACCAGGACACAAGCTGCAGGAATCTATATGAGAAAGTCTTAGAAGATATACCTAACATGTCACCAGAGTCATATCTAGGGAGAATGGTTAAAGATACCAACTGTTTGCTAGCATATAAGCATATATAATAATTGCATTCAATTCATGTATAAGAAAATATCTAACTAGCAGTCCATGTTATGAAGGGACAGACCAATCAGAGGACATAACATGAAATTTAGCACAAAACTTGTCATAAAGTATAAGAATGGTGTATGATGGTGAATGTTCAAGAGATGGAGCCCCACAAGTGGACCATTTTGGTATATCTGTCTCTTTCCATGTGCCTCCAAGCTTTGGAACTCTAACTTCTCATGACTAGGACCTGGCGCATTTTAAAAGACAGGTTTTTCACTTTCTCCAAAATCTGTAAATACTTTTCCTTGTCTCCTCTTTTTCCCTTTCATAATCCTCTTTATATTTCAATTAAGGCCTGGCCTTGATGTGGAATTTTGTTTGTGACTGGAGCTTCCAACGAAAAAAAGTAAAAGTCCCTCTCCATACATAATTACATAATATGAAATTAGGAAGAAACTTAATAAAAAAAGATAAAGGAGTAATCTTACAGTATAAGTGATGGATAAATAAAAAGAAATGACTGAAGACATGGTCAATGCAAACAGCATACGAAAATATAAGAATTTGTATGCTACATAATATTAATGAGATGGGGTCCCATTAGCGTTACTAAGCTCCCTCCTTGTACTGTACAAACATGTAAAAATATAAAATAACTGAGGACACCAAGAAGCATATTCAAAATAAGAGTGAAGGAGGCTTCAAGGTATTGGGTCCTGAACAATCAGGAGAGTAAGAGGTGTGCATGGAAAAGAATCAACAGATAAACATGGTATCTGAAAGGCAATATGCTATTAATGTGCCAAATCAGGGCGTTTAAATGGTAAAGGTAAACCATGAAATAGTCTATGAAGATTGGCAATAGATAGCACACTGAACTTTTAGCACTAATATGACAGCTAGAGAGTGGATGTGTGCAAAATAAGGCCAATGATCACTTGTTCTTGACACGATCTTGCCAAGGAAAAAGCAAGTCTATTAGAAAATAATATAATCAGCTTCAGGTTTTGGTACATTACAAGAAAGCTAAAGGGGTGATGTATGAAAATAAGACCACTGTTGGTTTGTTTCTGACAATATCTCGAAGTTTGCAATGTAAATTTCCTCTTACACAAACCATAGATCCTAACAACGACACTAACAAAAATTCACACCCTACCGAGTGTTTAACAAGTGTTTATCACTGATGACTTGGTAAAAAGAAAAACATTTCAACGCTGGGAAACTAAAAATTAAAGTTCCAAGGGCAAACGATGAATATTTTTCAAGCTTTCACATACTTTCATTTGGAAGTTAAACTTTTTCACATGTGGTATACTTCAGACAAAATCAAAACCAGTCAAATGGGTTTTACTCCATTCAATTCTTTAGATGCTGGGAAACAACTGTATAAAGTTTCAAGATCTTTTAGAGTTTTTAAAATTAAGACCAAGAAAACCATGAAGGTCAAAATAAGCAATGTGAACCTAAGATTACATCATGTAGGATTGCATTGTGGAAAAATTAAATATACCAATGGAAACTCATCCTGATAAATGCAACCAGATCATCTCACACTAGTGTTTCAAGTGGGTGATGGAGTTGATCATGTGACCAATACAGATTATGCACGGGCTTATAAAATAAAACCTAAAAGCATTTAATTCAAACACATAAAGTGGTTGGGTTACCACAATAACATCTATATGTAAATGAGAGTAATTCTGTAATGTTTATTGTTCAGAACTTGTAAAACATCTTTTACTATCATTGCCAATTAAATATAGCACTCTACCACTCCTGAAATCACATTGTTCTTCCCCAGTTTGATGCTCAGTACATGCCATCATACTCGTACTCAATGCTCCTCCATACACTTCCCAAAGTACTTCAACAAACTTACACTAATATAATTTGAACACTCATCTTTGTCCCCAATGCCTTTACACAATGGCACAATACAGGCATTCCACCAATCCTCAGGCCCCTCACCATGATCCATGCACATACTCAAAATCCTAACTAACCAACGAAATACAAATTCAACGGCAATACCATGCACTCCAGCCATCATCTCACATTCTATCTTATGCTAGGCTTTTCACCAATCCCCTTGTTACTTCTCTCATTTCACATAGCTCCACAACCCAAACAAACAACATCTGCCATCTTATGCCATTAAACACATTCAAAACCCCTTCAAAGTACTCACTCCATCTCCTCTTTGCCTCATCTCTCTCTCTCTGCCAGTTACCACTTCCCCATTTGCCCCCTTTACCAATATGCTGTTTTTATCACTTAACTTACTGTATTCCAAAAAATTTTTTTTCTCCTTAACCTGCTAACCCCAATTCTCATTTGCCCTCTTTTCAGCTCCTGCACCTTCCTCTAAACCTCTCCCACTTTCTGTTGTACATCTACTAATCACTCACACTCCTTCCCTTTCTTTTGTACATCTACTACTCACTTGAACTCCTTCCCTTAAGTAATGTCAATACACCTCTCTTTTCTCCTTTGCTAGTGACTTAACTTCATCATCTCTCCACTCGCTACCCTTCTCACCTGCCCACACACTTTTCTCACACATACCAGCAGAGCTTTCCTAAACATGTCTCATTCCTCAACCAATCCCTTGGCTTCATTTTTTTTTGTTCTAGCCGAGATGGAATGGGCAACTGAATGCCTTAATCAAGGCCATCTCACCATGCTATATATATACCCTAACTTAAGCCAGACACCTAATTCACTGACCACCCCATATGGGAGGATGAACAGTTGGGTTGACTGTGGGTGGAATGCCACCACCATGATCTGATCCTCTACTAACCCTAGACAGCCGACAAATGTGTCACGGCCAGCAACACTAATCACTACACCATGAAGGTCCATATTTAACCATCTTTAGATACTCTTTAAAAAACCTACTAAGATGTATCTTTCAGAGAAATAACACACTGGATGGAAAAAAAAAGCCTACAACATTAAATACTTACAGGAACTGAGAAAAGAGCTACTCCCTAAGCGTAGACAAAAAAGATAAATAAAAATAAATGGAATATTTCATTCTCTCGAATTATATAGACACTATAGCCAATAAAAACTTTAAAGTAATAATCTAAAAGTTTCCTCTTACTCATACTCTGTATAACAACAGGGAATCTCTCATCTGCAATTCCCATATACTTCTAGTAGGCTATATGATTACACTCCTTTAAGTATAAGGGAATTAAACTAAGTACCAGAATACCTGAATGCTCCGGTGTGTGACTAACTGAGCCATTGTGAAGTACATCATTTTCTGTCTTTAATACAGCTGGATTTGAGACAACCCTCTCAGGTTCCGCAACTCCATGACGTTCAATTAACTTGCTGAGGAAGCAACTCATTTCTTTCAGTTCACCCTCAACCTGAAATGAGGTTAACTTTAGTTTTAGTTGCAGTAATAGTTTTAAATGAAAGGCAAGACAACCTTCAGAATGGAGGAGGTAGCAAATGATCATAGGCAACACAGATATGATATGCAAGGTGTGTTACCTCTCATGCTTTTGAAAATAACAAGACACATTCATACCATGTATATCATTCCCTATGAATTCAAATGTTTAATTCCTTAGCACATCTGAGATGAAAGATCAGAAAACAGTATCAAAAGTGTTCATATATCTGTGTCTCAATCAATCCTTCATCATGAAATCCATTACTAGTTCTATGGGATAGAACAGGTACATAAAGCCTTTCACCTAACTCACACACATCCTCAAACACATATTTAATATAATATCTTACTAATTCATATATCATTGAGCACAGGGAAAAAAGAATAGTATCCTTGTATTTCTGTGTATTGTAAAAAAATGACTAAAGGGGATGGAATTTCAGTTTCTAAAAGTAGGAACAATATCATCAGCAAAGGATGACATGAAATACAACTCATGTTCACATCAACAACAGGTGTAAGAATGAAGAGGAAAGACACAAAAGGGACAAGTACTGTTCCTTAAGGAACTGAGCCTTTTCCTGTGGAGGCATCAGAAATGGTGCAGTTTGTGTTGTGATCTGTTAGTAAAAAAATTTGTATAATATATCTAATTTTTCCAGGTATTCCCAACTTATGCATTTACGTTCCCGACACTATGGTCATATTTATATAATACCTTTGCAGGGTCCATGTAAATCACACCGGCATTTTGTTTGTTCTCCACAACCTCAACATTCTTATCAGTTTGGTCAAGCAACTGAGAAAGGCAAGATCTTGATCTTGTCTTTTTACCATGTTGTCCTGGGTTATACAGCATATTCAGTTTTGTATATTAGGTCTTAGGTCTCTCAAAGATTACAATAATGTCATGTTAGTGCTATTCGTCAATAGTTTTTTGAACTGCTTTGCTTCCAACTTTGTGAAGCTATGTATAGTTAAGTTTCAAACTCTTGGGGATGATGTCAGAATCTAGACACTTTCTCCAAAGGATATCTATGGCTTATGAAAGAGGTGTTTTGCATTTCTTTATGAAGATTGAGTTCAAGAAGTCTGTTATTGGGTCAGAGCATGGCCATACACCCAATGACCCTCTCAAAATCTACTAAGTGGTGATATCAGCCATGAGTAACATAGGGACAGATCGGTATGGTTGATGGTACAGTGGCCCTAGTAGTGCTGTATGGATCTAAGAAATGGATCCTATCTGTATAAGTACTGATGAAGATGGATCATGAAAAAGAGGTGTGGGAGTAAGCAAAGTTTGTTTGAGAGTTAAGCATGGTATGGTGAAATAGTGTTATCCTACATGAAGAGGATGAGTTAGGCGTGAGGAGAAACTAAAGGATATATGTATCCATGGAATTCACAAGGACAATGGGAAGACCAAAAATGAGATGGAGTGATGAAGTGAATGGCACATCTTCTGGAAATATTAGCTGAATTACACCAGCTAAACCAGAAAAAATTAATGAACTATTTGTAACAATACTCAATACTAGCTACCTTGCTAACACAGGAAACAGCAATCAGGTGTGTATATTCATACTTGCCAGCCTTCATCCATTCCAAGCACCACCCCACCTTAAAGGAAACAGTATCACTACCCCCTGCTTCAGTGAGGTAGTGCCAGGAAAACAGACAAAAAAAGGCCACAATCATTCACACTCAGTCTCTAGCTGGCATGCGTAACACACCTAAAACACAGCTCCCTATCCACATCCAGGCCCTACAGACCTTTCCATGGTTCACCCCAGATGTTTCACATGCCCAGGTTCAGTCTACTGACAGCATGTCGACCCCAGTATACCACATTATTCCAACTCCTTGCACGCCTCTCACCTCCTGTATGTTCAGGCCCCGATCGCTCAAAATCTTTTTCACTCCATCCTTCCACCTCCAATTATAAATCTATTCAGCACCATAATACCCTACATCCTAACCAAATCAAAACACACTTCTCCATGGTAGGATGGAACCCACAATAATAATAAAATAAAAAGGCTAGAGGCTATTTGCACAAATCTGGGATCCATATTATTAAGAGGCAGGTCAGCAAAAACAACCAAGAGACGATAATATCATCAAGTGGAGGTTGCTAATCGGGCAGTGGGTAGATTTGGGCCAAACTGATGGGCCATTTGCATCAAACTAGTGGTTATAATGCAAGAAGTAAGAGGAACTTACCTAACTAGGAAGTTGGAGGATTGAGATTTCTGGTCCGTGGTGATCCAATAATTCTCTCAGGGTCCATAGAACAATCCAGCCCAGAAAAGGAATAGATTCATGCACACGTAATAGTAACTTAAAACAAGCATAATCAAAGATGGAGTGTTACCAGCCTTACCTGTTTTATAGATTCTGTAAAAATCTTGAATTCTGGGTCAGGGAAGAAGAAACTTTTCATTTTATACAACTGGAAAGCTTGTTTAGTTTTCATAAAGGCTTCATTGAATTCTTTGAAGCAAACATCTAGTTTCCCCAGAGCCTCCTGAAACAATGAACAATGAACAGGTTTAAGCCTTTTATTTCCAACACTGATATGATACATCAACCTCTATCATACTCTTATTAAATATAAGTGCATGTGAAAAATATTTGATTAATAAGTATAGAAACGTATGAAAATTATATTCATGGATATGCTTCATCTAACTTTATCATCACATGCAACCAATCTGCTTTTACGTAACTCAAATTCTACAGCCTTGTCTAACACCTTCCTTAACTTTCATCTCTTGCCTTGAGATGTTTTCAGAAGCTGTCAACCCCAAATGGCTGAAGCCAAATCTAAACTGCACAGTTAGATCATTGGTCAACCAGGCTTCTGGATATGGCCTCCCCACAAGCCACATAACCACCACAGCTTGGAGAAACGGGTAAACTCTTTATATACTTATCCAAGACCTCAAATTTCTCCACTCTACACCTAATACTATTTTTCAGTGCCTTGGACCATGAATGCTTGAAAAGCTCTTTCATATCTTGCTGACAGCACCTTCTGGCTGTAGTAATAATATTCTACTGTCTGCCATGGCTATCACAGCTACAGGGAACTATTTTCTAGAGTAAGATGAAAAACTAAGCCTTCCAGGATTTGAAAAAAAATATCATGATGTGCCTCTTCAATCTGCTTTCCAATGAGTATTTTCATTGATTTCTGTCAATTTCAGAAGTTCAGATCTTCTACAGTGTCAATGCTAGCTGTGAAAGTTCTCTGTTACTTTCTAACTGAGCACTTCCACCTGCCCTGAAAGGTAATGTTACCATACAGTATTCTATTTGAGAATGTATTAGTGTATTGAAAGGTCATCATTGTTTTTTCCTCACTTATTCAACTGACTGCAACTGCTCGAAATAAATGACATATACAACAATCCAGTAAGACTACTTACATGTGTGGTTAGCTTTACAAATGAAAAAATTTTGATGCTGTAAATCTGCCACCCTATATAAGATGCATACATCAGTATGCCATATTATACACACATTTCAAAATGCAATTGTGAAAAATTTGCAGTTTCTAATGGTACCTATACGTTCTATCACCTACGTACATCATCTATCCCAGTTTTCCTCTGCTGCCTTGGCAGTACAATGATGACATTTTGTCCTCCAGGCAACATGAATTACTGACCAGCCGTGCTGAGAAAATAAAGGCAAAGGCTGTGGAAACATTGCCTAAGTTGCCAAAGATTGTTTCCAGACATACTACCCCCCTAATAACCATGACTCAGATTTTCAAAAGCCTCAGGATGTATACGGGACATCTGCAGTCAACTGCCAGAGACATACTTCAGCAGTCAGTGGGTTAAAGGTTTATAATATAGAGCTAGCTAGCTCGCTTTTTTTTTTGAAGAGGCAACATGTATTCTGTTGTGTTTACTAAAAATAAGTTGTCACTGTTGATGACCATGAATTAAGGCAGGTTCAAATGCTGAGAACTGAACTGCAGACTTGGC
>JAUTXX010004731.1:0-10111 GCA_032273605.1 Panulirus laevicauda
CCAAGACATCCTCAAGCCCAACTACAACAGCGTCGACTTCGCCGAAGTTGAGCTGATCGACTCTGACTCGGGACCCCGTGCCAACGAGTCGGACCTCCTGGCGGTAAGTGGAGGAGGGTCACTATTGCCCCGTCTGTTCTGTGGTGTTGGTGGACTGAAAGAATGGAGTGAGGAGGAGAGATCTCAGGATGACTGGAGGAAAAGAAATATGAAATCAGAGGGTAAAAAGAGCGTGTGAGGAGTTGGAATCAGAGGGTAAAAAGAGCGTGTGAGGAGGTGGAATCAGAGGGTAAAAACAAGATACGAGAGGAGATTTTGTGTGTGTTATGAGGTGGGGAAGGAGGATATGAAAGGCTAGCTGGCATGTGTGTAGTGTTTCTATGGAGTGTGAAGTGCACTTTGAGTGCATGCATCTTGACAGAGGCACACACACCAACACACCACACACACACAAGTCCGCATCGTTGAGGAAACACAAGTGTATAAACATATTCGTTTCTGGTACATAGACACACAAGCGCACAACACAGATAACACATGAAGACTTAAATGAATGCTGATGAACACACACACACACAAGCAGGCCTCTGTGATGTGGCGCTTAGCGTTACTGACCATGAGTTAGCACGGATGCGCCTGGGGTCGAGCTCGCTTGTAATGGAGGTGTGATCGGTCCACAGCCAAGCCAGATGTTCATCCTTCTCTTGGAGATAGTTGATATGTGGGTGCATGGCTTAAGGTGAGGTGTGTCTGTGTGGGTGTACACACATAGGAGCAAAGACATGGTACAATATACAAGATTCAAAGATGGGGCTTCACGAATATATATAATGAAACTTTCTCCCTGTAACATGCAAACGGTAGTAATCACACACATGCACACACGGGTATAACACTCCCTCCTCGTAAAGCACAATTAGGTAATTACAAGTAAGTAATTACACGCACAAAGTTTTAAGGTTTAGTGGAGAATGATTTCTGTTAGCTTTAGTTGTATGATTTTCATGAATAACCTCCAGAGTTTTACGTCTGTCTTAATGTTTCATTTTCACAACTTTTACGCACAGACAAAGCAATGCACCGGCTTATTCTAATTTCAGTCATATATATATATGTATGTACACATGTGTATATTGTCAGTCAGCTGCAATTTCTAAGGCTATTTTACTAAACTTTATTTTTTTCACATAATTGCACTTTACATACAGCGAAGCCACTTTAAAGAACCTTTCTCTTTGTTTTATTTGAACTTGTTTAATATTTCAGCACATGTCTTCACGGACGGAATTCTGAAACTTAAAATGATTAATGTATAAAGGATATCATTACGGTATTAGTGAACGCATGTACTCGAACATACACACGACTCATGAATATATATATTTATATATATAATGTGTGTATGTGTGTGTTAGTACCTATATGCACAGTATGAACCTTACTAAGTCAATAACCTGTACAGGATTGCGTTCTCTGTGCTTTTTAAAATTTTCACTAAACATGAGAGAAAATACCAATCTGATCTCTAAGTTTTATATTATCATTTCTTCCCGTATTGGGGAAATTGCACTGTAAGAAACGAACGGCGTCACCGGGTGAATTCCAGATGATTTCAGAATTCAGTCTACTAATAATAAAACTTTTCTCATTCTATATGCCTCGACTCTCTCTTGTTTTTTTCCATGATGTGGAAGCAGCTGACAGGGTGGAGAGATTATAATACCAAGGTACTGGCCTGTTCTCCGGGATGGCTAGAGACTGGTGGTGCCTAGGCGCTTGCCTAGATCCTATCTTGGCCTTTGGCTCCATTTCTTATTAGTAATAAGATATGGGGTTGCCTCTCTCCCACTGGTTTAAGAGACCTTCGAATATCTGTTCCCTAATGGCCATTCAGCCTTAGCTCATCTGTTACGTTCAGCTTTTGGATTATAGAGGGTCTCTTGTCCACTGGATGAGGGAGCAAAACAAGATATAAAAAAGCCATATTTCCAGTTGCTTAAGAGATTGAAGACCGCCTCCTGTCCCTTGGCTTAAAGAACATCAGAACTGTTCCTCAGACACTTCCCTACTACCATTTCTAATTTTTTCGTTCACATTTATATAGTCATCTCGAGCCTGTTGTCTGTTGCGCGGCTCTGGCAGCGTCTCTGTACGTGCCATTGGTGCTGCTGGTGGAGGAAGGCGGAGCCTCACGGGTTGGTTCAGCCTATCACCTTCCTTGTATTGCTCTCATTTTCGTGCAGCATGAGCCTGATAATGTAAAGATGGCTATATGATGTGAGCTTGGATTCACACTAATCATTGTATAAATTCATATCACTGCTTATAAATTAGAAGCTAAAATAGATGAGTATTGTTAGACTGTGAATCCAAACGACTGAACTTCTCTTCTCCACGGATCCTCTGTGCATGTATTGTTGCTAACCTCAGTGAAGTGGACGATAGTCGGCGACTGATTTCTCGTGTTCAGTTTACAAGGTAACTTCTGGACACGTCTCTCCAGTTCCATGGATAAACGTACTCGTACAGTCAGTATATACATATTTAAAAGACCATTACATATGCTCAATGCTCAAGAAGTATAAAGTAGTACTGTGCACTTTGGTGTACATCTGTCTCGAAATTAACCCAAACATTGCTGTCATCACAAATCACCATCAAAAGAATCGAACATTGATGACTCTCAGATAACTACATTACACCCGAAAACGATACCTGACCACTATCAGGGTTGCGATGACTACATGCCAACTCTCATATCTCCCCAAACCCCACGTTAGAACTAATTGCTTCTCTTCCACACATTAGATGGCTGGCTAATTCTGGGTCAGATGGCAGCCTTGGATCACAGCAATCACTGTGATGACTCCCACTCTGACAGTAATCTGTTGAGATCCCCAAACGTATTATTTTTTCCTTCCTGGTAACACAGGCAAGTACTGAAGTGTCGTAGAGGAACTGACCAACTTAGCTGTTTGACGCTTGTTTTCCAGATTGTCGTAGGGCTAATCTCTTAGGACTATTGGGTCATATTCCCTGCTTCCCTCTAATAACGTGAGCTGACGACACACAAGATTGTCCATGGTTGTTAGCTTACAACAAAGTCTGTATGCTTTTCTCCTTTCTTTTACTGTGTTTTAAGCGCAGAGCGCAAGGTATTATTCCTAGCCTATGAACAACCTCTTTTGTACACGTCAAGTAATTGTGGGCTTACTAGAAATAGACAATTAATAAGTTTTGTAGATTAGTCGTGTAATTCGAAAGTAGAAATATCTAAAGATGAATTATAAAAAGAATTTATTCTAAAGAAGTCAATGACTTACATAAGGAATTGTCTGCCCCCTCCACTGTTCATTATATTGGGCACTCACATGTTGACTAGTTAATAGACGAGCTTTTCTAGTATGTCTTCATTCATTCAATATATATGTGATAAATCAAATTCATTATTATCCACATGAAACAAAGGAACACTACCTGTTTTTCGTAAAAGAAAAACATAATTTCCCTTTCCAAAGAACTTGAATGATTAAAACAGGCATGTTTCATACAGTTGGCGTCCGTTGTACACATCCCATTGTGATGACCCAACCTTCCCAAACCAAAATATCACAGCTTATACCTTGGCTGAAGCATTGCCATGAATGTTTCTTTGAATAGATATGTAAAAAAAAAAAAAAAAAAAAAACGTGAAAATGGCAAGTTAATCTGTCCATTTTTTATTCGATATCAGAGGGTTGTCCAATGTTCAGACTTTTTTTTTTTCTTTTTTTTTTACTATATGTTTGTGTTGAAATCTCATGGCATATGATTCTTTGAGACCTACCTACACTATCTGTTCTCCTTTTCCTATGAGTGCATATAAATTTTATCCGACATTCATCTTTTTTCATATACTTTTATCCTTTTTCTGCATATATTTACATTTATATCTTTTTAACCTTTTCTAAAATTCTTGATGTATCTAATTGTCTCTCATTTCTTCTCGTACTAAAACACAGACTATGACCTGGAACTCTGATTTACATATCAACGGAATACCACCTCCTCTTTTATCCTACCCCATCCCCAGAAGCTACATCTCAGGCAAATTCTCTCCCTCATATCTCAAAAAGAAAAAAAAAAAAAAAAACCGTCTTTCCCCCACTAGAAATATAAAGGAATTATGTAAGTATTGACCACATTTTCACCTTCCATGGCATAATCAGCATGTGTTTTCGACCTTTATTATATTTCACAGCATAACTTTACGCTCATGGTAAGAAAAAACAAAAGTATACATTATTCCAAAGATCTCCATTATGTCTAATGCCAAGTGATTTCATCATCAGATAAAAGCATTCAGTCGTGATTCCAAGGATCATTACAGGTTTGAGGCCTATTTCTCTCATATTCATCCCTAGTAAAGCATTCTCAGCCTCTTCACATTAATTCTTTGTTAACTTACGAGCGATCTCGTCCACTTAATGGACAGCTTAGGTGTATCCTGATCCAGCTTCTTTTGACAGTGGATTACAAAACAAGCCACCCTGTTAACATGCTGATTGTGCTTTATGATGTTACCGTTTCTCATCCACCTCTGTTTTCCAGCTCCGCCGAGACCTGATCGAGCAACGTAATTCTGAGACTGTACTCAACGTTAAGATGCACATGGATAACATGGTAAGGCTCGAGCACCTCAGAAGCTATCTTTATGTAGAAAGTATTGCCTGTCGTGTAACTGCCATAGAAAAAAAAATCATTGGGAATAACTGATACTTCAAATCGTAACTTACAGATGAGGACTCATTGTCAAAGCCAAGAGCACTTCGCCATCTTTTAATGGTCGCAACTTTGTAGAACAAAAACATTACGGGTCCCATCCTTCTTGACCACATCTTTGTACTCCCCTCATACCCCGACATGTCTCTCCTCAGCATCTACTACTACATGACGTGCTTTGTGGCCTCTTTCAGAAACGCGTGGTTCAGAGGAAGCAGAGGTACTTTACTGAAAAGGTTGATGGAACGCCCTTCAGTCTAGGCATTGCCTTACCCGATGGGTATGGCCAGTATAAGGTGCACGGGCAGATAGAAATTACCAGAGCTATTCAAGACCCAAGAGGCCCCAAGGGTGAGTAATGGACACTTGGTTCACAAAATGCTCTGGTAGATCTACAACTTTCTTCGGGGTTCTTGGTGTTTGTGAGTTTCATTTTACACTCTCGAATTTCAGTGTCACATTTCCTGTGTTTTCTTAAACCGTAAAAAGAATAATGATATATGATTCCTTTTACTGTCGTTTTCGAGAGCTTGGGATGGGAAGGGAAGGTAGATGATGCTCAAAGACACAATACATGGTTAATTTAAAATCGCCTGACTGGTAAGGAGTGAGATGTCATCACCGAATACATGTTATCCCAGAATCTGTCATTTGTTTATCAAGTGTCATTGAAAACTGCCACTGAATATCCGACGATGATGATTCCTTATTATTGGAAAATGTGACAGTGACGAATCCTTATTATAGATATCTGATCATGATGTATTCTCATTATAGGAAAGATGTAGCACTGATGAATCCTCATTATAGGAAAAATTTAACCATGATATATCCTCATCAGAAAAATGTTACCATGATGAATTCTCATTATAGGAAAAATCTGAATGATATATCCTCATAGAAAAAATAACCATGATAAATCCTTATTATAATAAAATTCTGATCAGAATGTATCTTCATTATACAAAAAATAATTCGGTGTGTTTCTGATGTACATGCTGACTCTGAATATACTTAGATATCTATACATTTATATATTTGTATCTCAATTTTCCAGCTATGGATCACTTCTCATCTGGTAACTGGACCCTTCATCCTGATTGGTAAGTTTATCTTATTGTCAGCGTGTTCAAGTGTGTGTGTGTGTGTGTGACTGTTTGTAATTACTTCTTTGTAATACCTATTTGAATAAGGAGTTTTTCCACTCGTGGAACTTTCTACTATCATAAAATTTTCTAAAGTCTTTGTATGCTGTCAGCTCTCATAGTTTCATCAGTCAGTTCACTCCATTCAGCCACTACCTTTGTACTTTTGTACGTCATGTACGATAAGTTTACTGTTTATTTTCATTTCATGGCACATGATTGTTGGCATATCTTTGTAACCTTCGAAGAATCGTTCATTCTTGAGTTTAGTCCGAAAACTTAGATGTTGTGGTCAAGTCACTCTTTACTCATCTCTCTGACATAGCAAACCAATCTATGGTCTCTAGCCTTTCACTGTACTCCATCTATCATGATTTTAGCACCATCTTTGTTGCCCTTCTCTGGACCGTCTCTATCGGATTCTGTGTTTCTTTAAGTGCAATGACCAAACTTGAAGAGAAGCTTATTCTAGTTTTGGCCTCATAAGCGATGTGAAGACCTTGCTGAGTATTTTTCTAATGATCCTTGTATTTGAACGCGACTGTAATATTTACCAGCGTAAAGTTTTTCTCCTTTACAATTCCCTTAAGGTGGAGGGAGTTCTGGTGGCAGTTTAGGTACAAAGTTGAATCCTCAGTCCCTTTCGCACACAGATTCGTGCACCGTAATGCACATAGTAGTGCCTGCATCTCCTCCTCAGTACATCCTTCAGCTCTGTTACTTTATTGAACCATATCTTTCACTTTTCTAACCTTTCACCTGTATTTGCAGCTAAAGGTTCTCATGTCCCTACACCTTCATCATTTATTTCACAGAGGCTCCCATATATATGATCCACGTCATGGCTATATATCTCCATTTTCAGTTTATATTCCCAATGAAGCTATTTTCATGCTCAAGCATTATATGATCTCCTACCTAATGGTGTATCAGATCTGTTATTCCCGATAATAATTTGTATCAGTACCCAAGATTGAAGTGTCTTTAATGACATTGTAGTACAGGATATTTTTCTGCTTATACTCTAGGAACCTGTGTTTCCATGGCTTACTATCTCCATAAGAATCTAATTTCTTCCAGTCTGTCTCTTTACAATTGAATTCCTCCTTTATTAGTGTTGTACCTTTGTCAGGGTTTCATGTCTCATTCCTTCATGTACGAAACTGATTCTTCCTTTGTTGTTATTTTCATACATTTGCTGTGGTTCATGAAATCTTTTTGGAGGACAAAGAGTCATCACCAAGATATACATAATGTGATTTTTTTCCTTTATCTAAAAGCAAATCCCCTTCTCCTTTTTCATCTCCTTCCTTTCGTGTTAGCATTATCCTCTATACAGGTTAGGTTAAATCATATATCTTCAGTAAGTTTTGTCTTCACTATTTCAACATTGTCACTTTTTATCCCTATTAGTTCTCAGGCTCCAGATGTTTTCTCTATACTACAAGCCCATCTAGATGACTGCCACTCCATCTATATTCATTCACACTCATTTCAAGCTGATTATATTCCTTTCTTATGTGATCCTTCGTCTGTTTATTACCTCCGAGTCATTCCTTACTCATTATTCTTTTTTTTTTTAGCCTAGCAACATAGCACCTTACTGATAACTTTATTTACAAATTTCCTTTTATTCGATTATCTAAGAAACTGCACCTGGCATGTCTATATCCTTTATTAGTCCTTTTATTTTATTGACACTTTTTTCAGTGGCCGAAATATGGTCTTTTTCTAGCCCAGAAACCATCCGTGACTTGCGTCTATCTACCTTTCGTTTCACCAACGTTCTAGATCTTGGTGCTGCTCATTTTTCGGCTTAGTAGTTTATCATTGCTTCATGAACCTCATTATCTCTGAGTGTTACTAAACCCCTCCTCTTCGTCAACACATAATGATCCTGAATGTTTTGCCCTTTTTTAACTTATCGAACAAGCTTCCCCATATACTACCGTTATCAGCCTTTCCTGACAGCTTAGATTACCTCCTCTAGAACCACGCTTGACTTGCAATACCCCTCGGTTTCGTTGTCCCCAAAACTCCGTCCTTAGCGTCAATCAGTCCCTTCTGTCTGTTGGCCAACCCCAGAGGTTCCAATTGTCTCCCGACCAATGTCCTCAACAACCTCTGATTTTTAGTGTTATGAAAAAAAATTTCTCATGTATTACACGGACGCCTTATGAAGAATATTTTGACCACTTTCTTTACCTTCTTTCCCCTGGCTATTTTCCTTCTGAATTTCATCATTCTTGCAGTGTATCACAATAATCTTTGACAACATCTGTCAATTTCCTAATGTTCTCTTTCTATATGACGACACTTTCTATGTCCTCCTAACTTCTTCATCCCATTGTTATAACTTCTGATCATGTTCCTGTATTATCGATAACCATATCCCATCCTTGTGATCTCAACTGACATGTTCTTTAATTATCTGATCTTCTCTCCTGATGAAAAGCCATAAATATCTCCTCCAGTCTACTTGCAACAAATTTGGTTACAGCTGTGATGACTTACATGGCTAGGCTCCATTTTTTCTCTAAATTTCTAGCCTAGTATGGCTGTAGGGTTGTATTAAACAGATATGGCCTTATTTCTTTAGTTTTAGCATAAATGTGATGGAAATCCTATTAGATGTTTTAAACTTCTAAAAGTTTGAAACCGAGCTCAAGCACCATCAGTCAAGTATTCAAAGCGTAGTTGTGTAGATGCTTGAGCTATAGATATGTCAACTGACAAGGTCCTTAAGGTCGTCAGCGTCAGTTCAAAATGAAATCTTTGAAAATTTCCTCAGAAGTTTGAAATTTTTCGAAGCCCATACACACTACCAATGCATGTATGTGCCGGGAAATTTGATCATAGTGGAAAAAATCTTTTCAAAGAGCGTCAGCTTGCACAGTAGCCAATTAGTGACAGAGATCTTTTTGTTCACCTAAACCAATCTCCAAGAAGGTGGTTTCTGGGTGTGTATGTAATTGCCTGTTTGTACCATACGGGGAAGAAGTTTTTACACACGTAGGGCCTCGTCTCTTTAATATTCTTCATTATCATACACCTTAAATTTCTGTATACTGTCTACGTCAACTGTTTTCAGTCATAGTGTTCCATTCAGTTATCATTCATACTATAAGAATACTTTTTCACATCATTCTTAACAGATTTTTGCTTGATTTCATGTGTATACGTGTGTGTGTGTAGTTCTGAGCATTTGTGTGTCTCATTGACGTTTTTATGTATTGTTCATGAATGTGTATGCAGGCTTGTGTCTGCGTTTTTGCTGTTCATGTGTATTTGTTTATACGAGTATAAAATTGGCATGTCAGTCTTGTCCTTTTGTGGTATAAGTATTACCTTTTACAAGATTATAAACTTGGAAATGAATAATTGATGGATTTCGGGTATGAAAACTTTTTCTTTTCTGACACCAGAGCCATTCCTGGAAAAAAAAAAAAAACACCCTCTTCTAGAATACAGAAAAAGAAATCAAAAACTCCTTGTTACCTTGTGTTCCTATCAGTTTTGTTTTGTGCTTTCTATCAGCGGTGGACTTATTCACTTACAATCAAAAAAAAAAATTGAAAGCATAAGTCAAGTTCTAAGGACGTCTGATACTAACCGATCCACCTTTTACCTCAAGAAACAACTGATTCTTATAGAATGATTTAGTCCTGTAATATATTCATCTTCAGACGCTTCTTCGTACGTTATATAATTTTCTCCCCAACATACACCTGCCGTGTTGTCATTTTTTCATTTCTTGTATCTTGCGTACTCTTCTCAGGAACACGCACTACTGCATCAGTGCTGCGTGTTCCCTCTGCCCTTGTGATGTACTGTGGTAGTCCAACTCTACCTAGAGACTATCCTGCATTACTTTCTCAGACCTTCAAACAGTTACATGCCATGTACCCTAGAGTCTCCCTCGCCTGTGTGTGTGTGTTATGTTGTCATAATTAAGTTATATACCAAGCTTGTAATATCCTTTTCACTGGTGAAACTTACACAATTTCATCCTTCCTCCCACCAGGGTGTACTGCGAGTACAAGTACAACCAGGACATAGTAGGGGACAGCCCTGAGGAGCTGATGAAGTATTTCTTCTCCCGTGCCCAGAAGCCTCACTGGAAGTGGCGTTCCACCCGTACCCACCCGCCACCGACGCCCACCATGAACAAGGGCAAAAAGTGTGAGTCACCATCTTTGTCTTGA